>DF239701.1:35578-66717 GCA_000507305.1 Breviolum minutum Mf 1.05b.01 | reverse complement strand
GGCCAGTCAACCTATCCACCCCCGCCTAACCGTACCCCCCCATCAGGAAATAAGGGTTTAATCAGGCCTTACCAATGGGAAACTAATGGTTATTGAGTTCTTATTTCTGGGACCGGGGGTACCTTAGTAAGGGTAGGTTGACCAGCCATGATATGACGGGTGACGGTCGCCACAAACTGGCGGAGTAGACTCCCTAAAACTAACCTTTTCGCACCTGAAAAATGGATGGTTGTGAGACTACTGTCATTTTGGGGTTAGGCCATGTTAGGCCTATTTTCTTGGGCGAACTGCTAGTTTCAGGGAGGGTCGACTTCTTCTTGACTTGGTTTATATAATTCGGAGATATTCGATGGGGTTTCGAGGATGCCAATGGCTGGACTTCCCCTTCCCGGAAGATTACCCGTTACCCGGGCACGATCACATATCCCACCCTTTATACTTTCGGAAAATCATCTACTCAAAAAGTGGCACTTGGTAAGGGATATGTGATCGTTCCCAAGGAGGGTATTTGTGTTTCATGTGCATTGGTTCGTTGTTTTTTGTTCATCCTCGTTCATCGTTAGGAGCTACGTTTAGGAGCTAGAAATATGCGTGTGATGTTCAACTTGTCCTGTCCAGCCACGTTTGAAGAGTGGTTTTTGATTGTAAAAAAGGGTTGTTGAAAGGAGGTTTTTTGGGGCTTAATTCTTCAATGCCTGGTTATATATTCTTCCGGTTGTGACCCTTTTTTTCGGGGTTGTTTAAAGTGAGTTTCAACGGTGAAAAGTGACCGACCTCCATTTGGGTGATCAAAAGGTCACTTGGAAGAAGCCATTGGCAATGTAAAAGATATTGTTCGTGGATGCCAGGGTGAAGTGCGCACATAAGACACATGAGTTTTGTGTGTGTGTGTGTGTGCCAAAAAGCATGTCATTCATATTCATATCTGTGATTTATCATGATCCATCCTTTGTTGGAAGGTTGGCAAGCACCAAGCACCGAACTGCCTGAGCACTTGAGGTATCAATGAGACCACCGTGAACCCTCCCAGCAATGATATCAATGAATCCACCACCGGAGGTACAGCGCCCAATGGCAACGACACATGTCCTGAAGAGGTGATGTTTAACTTTTCATGACGTCTGACGTCTCTAGATAAAGAGGAGTCCCTTCAATCAGTTCAATCCACTGGAATTTCTGACAATGACTGAACATCCAAGATAGTCACCCGCAAACACACGGGAAGGGGTTTTGGATGGTTTTGGCTTTGTTGGGGCAGTTCCCAAGTGACGCGGGATTTTCATTGACATCAATTTTCCAAGCTGATTGGTAGAATCTGTATCCAACCTGGACATAGCTGGACGCCATAAATAGAGGTTCTCAACCGAGTTCCCGATATTGATTTTTTGACCTTTTTGTTCACCAATTATTAGGCATGCACTATATTAGCGAGATGCCCTTTGTATCGGGTTTGGTCTCAACATGTCATTGATGTTATTGCTCATGTCCGTTTGATTGTGTGTTTTTGTATAGTAATATTTTAAAGCAATCTGGAACCTGACTATTTATCTACTTATCTATCTACCTATCTATCAATCCTTCTACCTATCTATCAATCGATCTCTTTACATGGTTTCAATTTTAGATGGCGTTCAGTTTTTACCAAGACTTCAAAACAAATATGGAAGCTTCCAATAGTACACACCTCACTCAAACTTGGTGAACCATTTGGGGAGCAACGGCAGGAACAATTTCCACCAGCTTCCATCTACAGGTCCATCGTAAATGTTCGCACCAAACTACGGCATGCGCATAAATGATAAAGCTACCAAAACCGTTCTTTGTTCATTGGGTACGCTTTTTTTGCTGCAATCTTGTGATTTAATCGTTTTGATATGTTTTCTTGATATTGCTGAGTAGACCTCCCAATTCGACATTATTAGCAACCTATGTTTAAGGAATAATCCTATTCCCCAAAAAATCTTATTCCGGAAATACTACCCCCCGAAGTTTAACATAGCCCCTGAAAATGGATGGTTGGAATACCAGTGTCCTTTTGGGATTCCCTATTTTCAGGGGTTATGTTAAACTTCGGTAGGGTATCCGGAACCAACACAAACCAACTCTCGGTACCTCCGATTCCTCAGGAGAGTGACACCTCCAACGACTCGTGACTCGAGCGAAAACTTTGTCGAACACTGTCACAACCGTCACCAAGCGGGGGAGGGAAATTTTGTTTCGTTCAAGATGGCCTTGAGCCAAATTCGGATCTTGAATTGAAAGTGTAAGTTAATGACATGCAATACAAGCTTTTTGTTCGCTGGAAGAATGTCAAATGGCAGGTGACGGTCTCTTATTGTCAAAAGGGGAAGAATTGGTGAGATATTAAGTTAAAGTAAAATTGATATTGATTGATACATGCATAGCATTTGATATTAATTGAGGCTTTTGGGGTGTATTTGATGTATATCAGTGCGCAATATCATATTCCCTGTGTCCTTTTTTCAGTGCGCCTTTAGATGCGAAGTTTCCAGCTATCAACAATGGCACCGCAAACATATCATGAACGTTTGATGGTTGAACCAATAATTGGGGATAGCATTCAAAAACAGTATATGAGCCGTTGGCAAAAATCTCCTGCTCAAGAACTGTTTGTCCTCCGTGGAATCAACATATATACCCCCTACCAAAGGCACTTTTGCAGATGATGTCCCTTATCCCAAGGTGGAATATGTTCATTCCCTGAAAGGTTAAGCCACTTTGTCCATCAACGATAAAGACGTTTTGGAATCACGCTTATCCCTTCTGAGATAGTTTTTGTTGGTCAAACTTCGGGATGGGAACCTTGATGTACAACCTCATTACTAGAGGAATTCCCACATGTACACCCTGGAAGATTAACAGCTGGAACCTACAAATCACCCATTAAGAAAGGAAAATGATCTTCCAAACCTCCATGAATATGTTCCATGTTAGTCTTCAGGGGTGTAACAAAAAACTCAAGTGAAGGTGAACTAGCATGAGAGTTTTGCCAGTGATAGATGAGTGATAGATGGGCCCTTCTACGTGTCAAAATTTGGAAACTCTAATAGGATCTTTTGTAACATCACCTTGTGTAGATTCGATGGTGTGCATAATCACCATTAACCATTGATATTGTCATGAACTATTTTGGAAACCTCTCTTACGAAATGTGGAAGTCTTTAGATTTCCAGAATCGAATCTCACTTCAACTTCATCACTCCAGCTTTAAAACTTTAGGTCCAATGCTTCGGTGAATGGAAGGAGATTGACTGTGAGTTGCTTGGCTTTTTCTATGCGTTGTCCCGTTTTGTCATTGCTTGAAATGTGGTCTAATTCAACATGCAGCCCGTGAAAGGAGGTGAGTTATGGCAGGTGGTGTAAGAAACCATGGAAGCACGAGTAGGAACAAGAGAAAAAATAAAACAAACAAAAACAAGGAAAGAGCATGAAAGAGTTTCAATCTTTTCAATTTGTTCAGCGTGACCACACGTCCCCTTTTCTTTCTTGACACTACCATCCCAGAATATATTGAAGAAGAAATACTGTAAGAGTTGGATCTTGTTTCCCAAGATGAACTTGAAGCTATGTCTTCAACTTAGAATTTAAGGAATCTCGGAGTTCATTTGCTTCCCGAGGAATATGACGTAAGAATACAACATGGACCCCCCTTTTCCTGGATGGTCACATAGTAAACATCATTCCGCTTTTCCTGGATAGTCAGGGGACCAGGGTCCACCAGACACTCACAACAGTCACGGGTTTCTTGGTAAAGACATGACAAGTCAACTTGGAAAACGAAGCTTCAGATAATGCTGTAAGTCACAGTGTTAGTGAGCTATGAAAAAGTTCTTGCCAGTGCTGTTTTTTTAATACGAAAACAAGACCCCGAAAATGCTGTGTTTCCCATTGTTGCTATGTTTAGATTCAGATTGTTTGGTTGGATTCAGGTTGCGAAGGAGCTGCAACAGCTACAGAGTGCTTTCAATGTCAATGTGATGAGCAACACCGATGTGTTTTGCGTTTTTCCCATCTCAACGTCGAAGGTGGAAACCGGAATGCTGGGGTATGGTTTGGATCTATCTACCCCCCCGAGAAACCCTGGCAAATAAAGGTTTAGATTGGGATTCCTTTTCCTAAAAATATGAAAATTCCTAATAGTGACTGGCATCCTGCGTCAAATCATCCACGATATGGTGTTTGATATGTTTGTTTGGCGCAGGCATGTCATCCTTTGGTATGGGACCTCCAAAAGATGTTGTTTCCTAGGTGGAGAGTTTTTCAACTTACCCAACTTTAGCCATGAACCGTTTACTACGGTTTTGGTAGGCTGATACGTGTATGATAGATTTTGGGATGATTTTGGGTATATGTATAAATCTGAATATAAATGCTGGCTAAACAGTATAGATGTATATGCTGCCCTCAGGCATGGAGTCAACCCCCCAGGTGATCATTGTAGTTAGTGTGAGCTTCCAAAAAGCCGACGACCGGGGTGCCTGGTTGGTTGATTTATGTAGAAAATCATGCGACCTACAGTCATATGATTATATGGGGGAGTACTGTATCTTACCACAGCTTAACCAGCGTCATTAAGATTTTGAAATCACCCTTCATAAACCTCGAGTTTGTTTACACCCCTGAATCTGAAGATTAACATGGAACATATATATATATATATAATCATGGAGGTTTGGAAGATCATGTTCCTTTCTAAATGGGTGATTTGTAGGTTCCAGCAGTTAATCTTCCAGGGTCTATGAGCTAACGGAGAATTGTTGAATTTTACTGAGCGAGAAGATGACTTTCCTCTTAGTTCTGGTCCTTGTTGTGTTTGTTTCGACATTGTTTTGGACAGCACATGTGGCTGTTACTACATCTCTACTACTACATCAGTTTGAATGAATTTGAACTGTTTTAGAATCCACCGTTGTTGGGTTTTGATATCCCATATAACATTACAATTTCCTGTTGGCATCTTACCAACATGTTTTTTTCAACAAGTCCGCATGACCATGCTCTTCTTTTGTGGCCTCGATCGTCAATCTCCTCTTTGGCATTAGGAGGTTGGGAGGTCGAAAAAGCTGATGATGATTGATTGGTCATGATATTTATTATTTATATATATATATATTTACAGTAATACAGTATTTATACCAGCTTCTTCAAAGTGACCTTTTGATTCCCCAAATGGGAGGTCACTTTTTTTTCAGCCCTGAAAAGGTCACAAGAGTGGGTCTAAACAAGATCACTTTGAAGAACCTGGTATATGTACATAAATGGTGATTATGGTGATATATCTTGCTACCGTATTCGGATCATACTTATCATTTGAGCACCAATATGCGCATTCTAAAGGTCATCATGACAAGAGAAATCTGTTCAATTCCATTCAGATCATTTTCAATTTCGTGACACCAATATGATTAAACATGACGATTTATACTATAAACTCTCATATCATCATCCTTTTTGTTTGGTCATGTACTCCCTGCCAGCTTTAGAACAAGTCATCACCGCCACCGCTGCTTCTGCAAGCCCCAAAAAACAGGCGGCAACAACCTGACCTTTCGGGTCCCGCTACGCTACGGCCGCACCGACCTGCTGGACGTGTGGCGTGTAACGCAGCGGAGCGGGACCAAGGGTGAAATTCTGGCATCGGAAGTGGCGGCAGCTGCAGAAACACGTGTCTGGGATGGTGATAGGTGGCCCTGAAGCGTTCTAAAGGGATGACTTGTTTTGTTGAATTTCATGGGGGTTGTGAATGCCAATCCAAGAGGATCCATGGGACTGGATTTACCACAAAAATCAACCAAATGTAGGTAAATATGCCATACATGGATCCGTTGGGAATTATAGATGAAAATGATGGTAAAGTGGATAAGATAACGATTATGTAAAAAGTCTACTTGCATCTACTTGCTTTTGGTATCATTGATATTGCGTATGACGGATTTGATATCAAACTGCTGGTTGCTTCCTTCAAAGTGCAGCGCGCAGTTCACAAACAAGGCAGAAAAGGGAAGAGAGAGAGAGAGGGCTGTGGCATGCAGACAAGCTTTGGTCAAGTATATATATATATATTTCACACCAATTATCAATGTATACAGCAATCTTCATCACGGTTTGTTTGCATTACACATCAATATGCAAACATGACACCACCATAACCTTTGCAAAAAAGCACAGGCATCAAAAAGCCATTCCAAGTTTTGAGCCAAGTCAATATTTAGCACTCACGGGTTCTTCAGGGCCAGAATGGCCATTTGTCTACAAGGAAAAAGCATTTTGGTTGGAATGAATGTTGAGCTCTGGCCGGCGCCACTTTCTAGCATCTATCCTTCCTTCAAGCATCGAAATTGGAACGTGACCACCAAAATTTGTCAATGACACGTCCCCGTATTGGAGACATCCCACTTTTCCACTTGTTGCCATGACTACTTGGAGTGAGACTGAATCAATCATGCGAAATGCATCTCAACATTTCCTGCCACTTGGACCACCCCTGACCCGCTTAAAAGAAAGTGTTACGGCTTACCATTTTTCGTTCCACCCATTTCGAAAAGAATCTTTACTCCCCCAGAAACTAACAGCTGGAACCTGAAAATCACCCCAAAAATGAGGAGAATCATCTTCCATCCACGTCCATGTCTGTTTGTAACTGTCGAGGTCATCGCCTTGCAGTGGTAATGAAGCTTCTTCCAACATCCTTCGTACCATTGGGACCGGAAATTTGGTGGAATCAACGTGCTGCGGGAAAAGATGCTGCAATGACGTTACAGATTACTCCGAGTTTATCGGAAACTTGGATTTGAGACACGGATCCAAATGGGGGGGTTGACATGGGACATGGGGGGGAATGAAGTGAGAAGGGAGTTTTTGTACAGTGGTATCATGATGTTTTTGAAGAATTAAAAAAGTGATTGAATACCCTCTTGGTAGCTAACATGTCCCTCCCAAAACACTTTTGAAGATGAGTTGATGATGTCCTTTTTCCTAAGGTGGGGGTATTTTAGTTTCCTGAAGGATATATTTTTACACGACATGTAGATTCTGATTATAATGTCATATCCTTTATTGTTTTGTGTCGGCAGGGGGTGATTTTGATATAAGACATTGGGCGAAGATGGATGACATTAATCTTGAGTCAGTCTAGCTGACATATCGTTTTTGAATTCGGAGTTTTCAGTTACCCCCCGAAAACTAACATGACAATGGAACCACAAACATTTGAAGATGTATTTCCCGTTAAAAATAGTGATTTTCCCTTGTCATGTTATTTTGTTTGGGGGGGGTAAGCATTTAAATCTGAAGAGACCTCAAGCATAAAATGGCGCAGGTTGATGCAACGTCGTTGATTCACCCCGTAGCCATTCCGATATGGATTCGTGGAAGGTAGCTGCTACAGTAGTGCTTGAAAGTTGACTATATATATATATATCTCACTGTACACACTTTCATGACCATTTCGAAGAACGCTTCTTCAGCAGGGGAGATGCCATTTTGTTGATGCCCATGAAACATACTTGTGTACTAATGGAAAATCAAGTTTGGGCGAGTAAGTTGTGTCCTTCATCCCGTGTCTTAACAATTTCAACTTACTGAACATGTTTCTTAAACACTCTCCCAACCTTTATGTTTCACAACGCCCCTCGTTGTTTGAACTCTACCAGACATCCTCCCTCCTTCCCCCTGGGTGTGCTTCCGCCTTAGGCAACGCACCTGCGACTTGTTGCTGTTTGGCCTCCCAACTTCGATTTTGCAGCAGTAAAGCTCTGGAACTTCCAAGGAGAAATCATTGAGGTGCGGAATCCTCGGAGGAGTCCTGTGGATTTTTATTTTGCAGCCACCACCCCACGCCCCCCAATTTTTTTTTCCAAGACACTTGAAAGAATTTTGATCCTGAGAATATGGAGATGTATCTCTCATTTTTTTTGTGGGGGTGATGCCTCCCCACAAAAATGGATTGGAATGAACTTAGGGTCGTGATTGTTTGAGACACACCCACATCCTGTGAGGGCGGAATCCTTTGGAACCCATCATCTCCTGTCCCTATTCAGGATGCCAGTCGAACAGGAGGGTGTGGATTAATTGAAAGGCTCCTTCTAACCTCACATCTTGTTTTTTCTAGTAGGTGGGGACAAGAATCTACTTACTGTACTCTCCTGTTACTATCCGCTTTGTAAATTACAAGGATCACCGAAGTACCCTAAACTACTGTCCAGTGGTAAACCTGTCCAACTTGTGTTTATATAGGTTTGCATCCGGTGCCCAAAGATGAAGAGGTATCAGAAGTTTGCAATTTTTTCCCTTCCAAATGGATCATCTCAGCAAGAATTCCAAAAAGAACATGACAGAACTGTTCCGAGACTTTTGAACATCGCTGGCTTGAAAGTTCCTGCTCAATAATTAAGGCCTTCTTTCTTGTTGATTGATCAAACCTACCCCTAAGGTCTTCCACCCCATTCAGAAAAATCTTATAAGGGTTTTATAAGATTTTATTAAGGGAAACCAATGATTATTAAGTATAGACATTTTTTATTTTCACCCCTACCTGGGGAAATGATAAAAATTTGACTAATGATTTTCAATTTTCAAAGGGGTTGGTTCAACCACCAACTAGTTACTGTAATGGGTAGGTTGACTAGCCTTCCATTTTTGTGCCGAGAGCCAGGCACTGGGCCCCAGGCTCTTGCTGAGTATCTGGGTATCAATGTATGGCAAGGTTTATTCATCGACATTTTTGGTGCCTTCATAACGGTTCAGCTATAAATAAAGGTGGGGTATATCTAAATATTTTTATACATTGATTCTTATTCTTTCACTTTGTTTTTGTAACCACTCTTTTTATTTTGTCACGATTTTCAACATTGGAATTTCACAACAGAAGTCGGTGCTTCATAGCCAAAGCCCTCTTTTAATGGCACCTGCAGATTACGTCACCTCAAGAAACTATGTGATTAGATGTTGGTTTATAGTGGGTTCCTGGGCCATCTTATCCAAAAGAAGATTTTCCCATGTTTTCTCACCTTTTTTCACCCCAAACAAAAACATCCACTGCATTTTGTAAGCCATACCATCCATGTATGGTATAGTTATACTTAAATGTTGGGGAAATTTTTACAGTATAAATGTACTTAAATTTAGCTACTCCCCTGAAAGCTAACAAATGTCCCCTGAAAATCGATGGTTGGAAGATGTATTCCCTACTGAAATGGTCACTTTTTAGGAGACATTCATTCGTTTTCAGGGGTGTAAATATACCATCCTCCCATGGATCCCTGTGGGTATAAGGATTCACCTTATCACCGTTACGTCGCTTGGATCTTCTCTTGGGTCCTGTGCGCTTGGGACATCTCGGTGACGGTGACGGTCTTGCCCAACGTTCAAGTCGGTTTCATGTGGCCAGCTTGGATGATGGTGATGGCCACTGGAAGGTGGGTTTGTTTCCCATTTCGCAAATTTGTGAAGACTTATATGAACCAAAAAAACAAACGGAGCGTATATGGTTAATATATCGCACATGATGTATGATTGAATATATATATATATATATATGTATTATATATATCTATCAATATACACTATAACACGATATTTGATCATATTGTGCTTTATGCATTTTTCTTTACACAATTCGGTTCAAAATTTGGTGATTTCCCATAACCTCCAAGAACCAATTGGTTGGATTCGAAACCAATGTAACTTGAGACCTCGCAATTTTATTGAGGGACCCTCCCTGAAATTGAGGGACATTTTGTTGAAATTTCTAAGTCCAAACATGTCTTTTTTGAAATATGTATTGATGATAGTTTGCTTGAAAGGAAGAAGTCTGAACCTGATATGTTCATCTATTTTTCTCAAAATCATCATCCATCTATGTAGCGTCTCAAGAGACGGATACATTTTGTGCCGAAATGTCATGGCAACCAAAGGATGCTGACTGAAAACTCCCGCAATGTGAAGTAGAGCAAGCGAATCTTCCAAAAATTGCCTGCTTATATTATACATATTTTAGGTTTACTGTAAGTTACAAACACGTACAAACCCGAAAAAAAAATCATCACCAATATCTCATGTTTTTTGGCCATGCCAATTATCCACATCTTGCCCCCGCCGGCTTCGGAGGTGATGGATGAAGTGTTGAACTTCACTGCCTTTCGTATCCCAGGCGCCGGCCAACCACAGTGATGGATGGATGGATCACAAACGGGATGAGGGAACGAGTAGGGGAACTGTTCAAGGAGTGATGGAATGATGAAATGATGTATTTCACATTATTCATTTTATGTATTTATATATATATATTTATTCATATGTATAAATCATATGTACATTTTATCATATTTATATCCACATAGATATGTAGGGTAGTTGACAAGCTCCAGAATATTCCAACATCATCTAAATGATTGGCGAGATGATGGATCGTTTTTTCACGGAGCTGTGTGTGTGTTTTTTCTCGGTTGGAGGGTGGGGGCGGGAGGCATGAAGGGAAAACTATGAAGTTGCACAACTGGCGGAAAAATGGTCGACATAGTCATGACAACAAGGATGGCAAGCCACAAGGAAAAATAAACCAGACCGGTTTTTTGGCCAAGGTGTTTAATCCATGCCTCCTGAAAGTGTAAGCTCACCTTTATTGATGAATTCAAAGGGCAAACACATGCAAGCAACTTCTTTGTGTCTAAGATATGCCTGCTTCCCTAAAGAAGACTGCTTTAAACTGACCCCATGGCGCGTACCATTCCCCATGAACCAGTCGCTGCTTTGCCGCAGGTGGCGTGTTTCCCGCATCTGCCAGCTTGCTGCGTCAGGGTCGTTTACGGGAGAACCTGCCACCATTGCCCGCACGCTTGGCTGAAGCCACATGGCTTTCGATGAAGTTCAGCCTTGGACAAGGGATGGAAGTGGAAACCCAGGACCCGTGCTGAAGTGTTCTGTGGGAGGTGGGAGGTGGTGCCATCATTGGTTTCTTGTAACAACAACAACAACAACAACAACAACAACAACAACAACAACAACAACAACCACAACAACAACAACAACCACAACAACAACAACAACAACAACAACAACAACAACAACACACACACAACAACAACAACAACAACAACAACAACAACAACAACAACAACAACAACCACAACAACAACAACAACCACAACAACAACAACAACAACAACAACAACAACAACAACAACAACAACAACAACAACAACAACAACCACAACCACAACAACCACAACCACAACCACAACAACAACAACCACAACAACAACAAACATGTGTGAAAAAAAAGGCTGCTTTGGCTTCTTATGAAGGATAGCCATGTATGTGTATCCCACCAAGAAAAAGCATACATATGTTTTGTTTGTTTTTGAATTTGCATATGTCCCAGCCACTTGGCCCCCTCAGAATTCATCGCTGATCAACGGAATTTGCCGCACAGGACGTGGCATTTTTGGCCATGGGATGTGCAGAGACTTGGTTTCCATGGAACCTATAAATATGGAGGTTGGAAGGTGATTTTGCTTTCAAACCTTTGATTCCAGGGTGTTTCTTATTGTTTTCTTTTCAACGGAAATTAAATCCACTTGCACTTTTGAAGAGCCTAAAGGTTGTTTGTTTGGCTGGTTGGCCTTTTCGTGGACTGGCAATGTGGCATGCCGCCAAGTGAACAAGGTGAGTTGTACACACTTCGATTTGGGTTTCCAGGTTTCTCTTTATAGGATCGTGATCTTTATTGCTTCCCCCCCCAATGGATGAAGTATCCTTCGCAAAGATTCATCAAAAATTGATGTATCCTACTTCAAAAGGGCCTTGAGTGAAAACAAGGATCTGAAAATGAGGATCATTTATTTCAAAAATATGAACACCTCTTTTGTGGTTGAAATTTTTTTCGACCCCTCTATAACGGATAACCAAACATCATCAAATTAAATTGCTTGTGCGACTTCAATACTGGAGACAACCCATCCATTTCGGCCCATAGGGAAATTGCGAAGGTGACATTTTCTTTTGATGGGATGCCAGGATGCCAGCTCCATGTAGAAGGTAACAAATATTTCAGCGCCATAGTTACTAGTCACCAGTCGTCATTTACAGGACTGGCAACACATTTCCTCAGATGTCATGAACACGTGTAATTTTCTTCATTCAATTATTTTGATGGTTGAGAGGAAAATGAGGCTCCTCCCAAACCACAATAACAACACTTTTTCCCCACTACAAGAAGGTCAGTTTTGCGGAACCATTGGAAGGAAGAGTTGATTTTTCAATCCACAAATTCAGATGTGCCGCTCAAATGCAGTAATAGATCTTGAAACTGTTCCGGGTATCAACTTGAATGAGTCCCAGATGATTCTCAGGTTCAACCCTGACAACAAATCACATTACAGAAATTAATGGATAAAATTTAGATATGACGAACATGAGTACATGCTTTGATAGTATTGCAACTTGCGGAGTTCACATACAGTAAGGCATGTTACATGATCCTTAAACAGTTGGTTGTGTTGTGTTTTTTTTTCTCCATCCCATTTGAACCTTCACACGTTTTGTTTCCACTACATGTTCTACCCAACACCAAGCGGTTCCCCCTTGTTCATCAGGAGACTTGGGAGATTCGTGCTGAAGCACAGGAAGGCACAGTCCCACGAGTGTACATGCAGTGATCAATTGATCAATGAACCTTTCCTGATGATGTTATTTAATACAGGTCCTTGTACGGTTGGATTGAATTCTTGCACCTCTGATGTAGCGAATATATGAATAATATGTGTATATCACTTGTTTTTGTAACTAAAGATATCGAATCATGTGTAATCTTCTTAAATATTATATATTTATTGATTTATTTTTGTTGATTGATTCTATCTTCATTTTGCGCAAGTGTACATACTGTATTTTAGAATATCCTAATGTATATATCTAATACAAAGTAGAAGTAGTCTTTTAACAATCCGAACTATTACTTACAGGAACTACCTGGTTACAGTCATATAAATGATGTACAATCAAACTTGTTTTTTCACCAACTAACGTTTCATTTGAATGAAACTAGTTGTACTAGATACATGTGGGCCTTGGATGAATCTTCAACCCCAGCTGTTGAATTCAGGTCCCTATTTTGTAAGAACGATTAGTAGACCTGACCTGGTTATCCCCCCAAAAAAATTAAGGTGCACCTGTTTGCTGAAGCAGCAATCGGGTTGATTCGAGTTTGGGGTGAAACGTTTCCGGCCCCTGCAGTTAAATTGTTTTTTTGTCCAAATTGTTCCCGCTTTTTGTTTTGGATTTGATTGAGACACGAGAAGATCCTTCATTACCACCATGGACTTAAGATTCCTTGAAGGTATGCTAGATCTTCCCTTGAATCACAGACCACTTTACATAGCCGGCAAAGTTGTCAAGAATCATTTACTCATGAGAAAGTGATGTAAAGGTTGATGGGCTGTCATTGCCAGCAGCACGCACCAATCCCCATTGAAACTTCAAACATGGGATCAAAAAGCAACACTTCTCAATCAGTTTTTTCGATCTTTCATGTCATTTCCGTAGGTTGAATTCAACCAACGAAAACAAACGAAACCTGATCTTTCCCTTTCACAACCATCGGTCTTCCCTACAACTCCAACCCAACGCACCTGCTCGGGGAGATCCTTGGTGCTGCGAAGGCTATGCTATGTCGCTCTACGAGGTAAATTTGGATGCTTCAGTGAAGAGGATTCTGCGCTTAAGCAATTCCACCAGTTTGAGCACTGTACGTGTGCCTTTGGTTGTTCGTTTTTTTATGAACTGATCCCTGCACAAAAAATCAGCCAGCTTTTTTAAGTTGGTTGTGGACCATATATGAAGGCAATGGGTGTATTGTTTAAGAAAAACATGTAACAGATGTATAACTTTCATGTTTTTTGGGCTAAGTACATGATTAACGTATGCGCATTTAGATTTAGTGGAATTGATCGACCTCCGCGGACGCCCAGAGGTTTGTTTGGTATGGGAATTTTCCCGCAGTTGACTCAACAATTTAGTGTTTGAAAATTGACATGATCACTTGAACGTAGCTGCCAACTGCAACTCAACAAAGAACAGACTGTCTTTGTTTTGAATATCTCAATTCCTTGCTTTTTGAACATCTATGTTTGTTCAATGGTCAGGTGCGATGCATGCTGTTGGATGCCATTTTTTCACAACCAGCGGCCTATGTCATCACAGTTGCTGAGTTTGGATTCTTGAGCAGTTATGTTTGTTGTAGGTGAATACTTCTATTTTTTGGGAATTGCCCAAACCCTGTAACAGTGGGTGAATACTCTGTTGAGTTTTATGAAGGGAACCGTATTATTTTTCAAAAAATCCACTCTTGCAGTGTTTTGGCAAAATCCAACAGGCACCTGCATTTTGTTTTCAACTTAATCTAAACATTTGGAAGTTTTGAAGAGTTTTGTTTTTCGGCGTGATATTCACAGGTTTTTGACGAAAAAAAACATGTGAGTATCGATGATTGTCATACCGGAGTTATACCTCATGTTTTCAGTATGTCTTCAGCAACTCTTGGACAAGGGGACAACATTTTCTAGCTGGTGGTTTCAAATATGGTTTTAATGTTCAACCCTACTTGGGGATGATTTCCTAATTTGACTAAAATGTTTCAGATGGGTTGAAACCACCAGCTAGTTTTGGGAGCATCCATTCAAATCTGCCATTCAGGTTTGGGCCATGCCGTTGATTTTTGAAGATCCACCTGGTGACTTGGTTGATTTCACTGCTGCTGGGTGGAAAATGTGCGCCTGTGATGACCATCGAATTTGTCTGGTGGTTTTTGTTTACAAGTGTTTTGTTATTGAAACTGGTTGTTAAATGTTGTGTTTAAGCATGTTGCAGAGTGAGAATCAGGTAATAATGAATAGATTGGCTGGTGGAGTTTGCAAGTGAAAAAGGTTTTGGATATTTCTGAAGGTGGGCGGTGGGTGGGCGTGTTTCGCATGGAAGACGGTACCACGCATTTTCCATTTTCTTTACCTCCATTTTTTAATGAATACAATGAAACATGTAGACCTTCTTCAAACCATCATGAATACACCCCGGAAGATTAAGATGGAACCTGACAAGACACCCCTGGAAGAGGAAAATCATCTGAACCAAACCATCATTTTCGGATTCTATGGTAAGCTTCGGGGGGCGAGGTGACAGTTCACCACCTCCCCTGATGTATTCTTTACACATCCAGGTGCCAGGATTCTACCTATCCATTTAAAAAATCCTCCAACTGCAACTGCTGAGAAGTCATTATCAACCCAAAAAGGTGAAGCTGGTTGGAGTTGAATTCTCCAGAGAAGGGGGCATCATGAAATGGATGAAAGACCCCTATGATTTCAAACAAAAAATATCAGAATATGGAAATCTCACCTCACAAATTCAACATAGTCCTTCACCAAAAGCAAACATACACCTAAAATATCTACAAAAATATCCTTTTCCAAATCCCCTTAGGCCAAGACTGCCTTTGTCATTTTCCATTCTCATTCACTGGAAAAAAAGGAACAACCACTCCACCTACCATGACCGACTCTGATAGATCCAGGTGGCTTGTGGACCCTTGAGCTTTTGTCGGATTTTACCTCCAATCAGCAGGCGTTATCCACCAGCATCTTGGCAACCGAAGATGCCGAAGGTGTTGTTGAAGGTGACATAAAATGGTAGGATAACATAGGATAAACATATGGGACTTGACTACATAGGATAACATATTTGATTACATTTGCATCAACCAAGTGTTGTTTGTTTCCTTTTTCATTTTTTGGGTGTGAATGGGGTGTGTGGTGTGTGTGTATGTGTGAAACTAGCAGGTATATAAGTCTGTAAGTTTCGTTGACCATTGGCAGCGATCTTGAAGCTATTAAGCTTTACGTTTCACTGCTACTGGGCAGGGGGCTATGCCCAATACATACCTTGGGTTACCTGTGTCAGCAACCTTTTTTTGTGTCGGGTGCCCCTAGGCATGGCAGTAGTGAGATCAGCCGTATTTTCACAGGGCGGTGCATGAGGACATTATGAGTTTAGTAGACAGCAGACCTACTGTATAGAATGGATGATGTAGACGGGTTGAAACAGGTGGTTGTACCTCTTGGGGATCTCAATCAGTCTGAACAAAACTTGCGTTATGCACTGAATTGTTTTGGCTTGGTCCTTTGTCCCTTAGCCATGAGCTGCAATCTTCACTCTAGAGATGTGAGGATGTTCGTAACTTAATACCTTTACGTTTCTGCTTCTACTACTACTACTACTACTACTACTACTGCTACTACTACTCCCCCCTGCTGTTGTTGTTGCTGCTGTTCCTTTTCTCTTTATTGTTCTTGTTGTTTTCTCTTGTTGTTGCTGTTGCTCTTGTTACTCTTGTTCTCCACATCCTACATCAAAATTCAACAACAGTTTCAGGAACCTAAAATAGAGGTACTGAACCTTATAAGGCTATTTTGGGGGTGGGGTTTCCTTACATAGCCCTTACATACAGCTTATCTAGGTGAGCACCTCCATTTTAGGTACCTGAAATGTTAGGTGAAAAATTCCCCTTTTTTCAACTGTTTGTGTTCTGAACGCCGCCTTCATTTGACTGAGGCGATCAAGGCTTTCATTTGCCATTGGATTGGTGGCCTATGCCATCTTTCTCCTTGCAACTGGATATGGCGAGTCCACCTCCAGGCACCAGGACAGATGTGACGAAGAAACAAAGGAAACAATGAGAGGGTTCGAACCAGGAACCAAGATCAAGCAATGCACCATACATGGGGAATCAGAATATGCAAGAATTCAAAGAAGGGAGCAGTGTTTGTGAAACTCAGCCAGGCTATATTTTGTTTTGATGCAATCAGTGTGATGGAATATCACCCGAAGTCTTATGAGTTGAGCATGAAGAGAAGGGTCTTCCGAAAAGACTATCCGGCTATACAGGGTGGTTTGGGCACCCCTGTCATTTTGCAAAGCAACTTGAAAACTGATGACAGTTTACCAACTAATGCATGAAAAATTGTATATCTACCATTAAAGTAGCTGTCGCTGTCGCAGCCCCTTTTGTGTACATACCTTTCATATGCAATCTCTCCCAATGACGGCCTGGATTATCAGTGAGTTTTTTTGTGGGGGGATGGGATAGGAACTGTTCATGGTTCAGAAATCCTGCACCGGGTTGATATGGAGAATCTCCCATTATTTATAGAGTTTTTTTCTTTCCCAGGTGGTGCTGGATTTCTTCCATCAACAGGGCAATCTATACATTCATGACGACCAAAACCGTCAGCGAACTCAGCTGGTTAATGGTTCCAAGGGAAATTTCCCTAGCATTTCAGGTTGGTGTTCTTCACAATTCCATTCAAAAAATGGGTCCCTACTAGTTGCAAACATGGAGTTATAAGTTATACTTAACCCCTAATTTAAAAAATGGCGTTTTCTCGATGGGTAACTGGGGAAAAAAAACCCTCATCAAAAACCCCGGACTTATAACTGGTATGGTCCCCGAATTGACCCACAGCCTCAGGTGGACGTACCTATTTGCAATTGCGAATTCAGCCATGGAGCGGTAGCGGCTGGATCTTACTACAACCACCTTCAGGGTGGCGTCACAGGGTTGAAGGGTTGGGAGCTGGTTTTGCTTGGCATTTCGTTGATGGCTGGTTTAGTGGGAATTTCAGGGATTGATACCATTACCCCAGCCCACAAAAAACATGATGTGTGTTTTCTACGTTTTTGTTTTCATGTTCTTTTGTTTCACTGGTTTCTCACATATAAAATAGCTTATTAAAAGCTTAATGCAATTGTTTGTGTTTATATGATACAATTACCTGAAACCCATGGGCCCATGGTTGGCTCTTGTTTTGATTGGTTGGGCCTTCTTTAGGAGGCTTGGTTCCTCCAAAACGAGTCGGACGAGGTTAGACCTCTGGGAATGCCATCCAAGGATTGGGCGGTGCCTCTACCAATCAACTCGTGTCCTTAGGTGGGGTGGGTTTAGGGTATCCCCAACATGGGGGTGCCTGGAAACAAATCGGAGGGCCGGTCGTTTTGTCTACTAAAATTGATTTCCTCAAAAAAACATATGTTATGCTGAAAAAATCTTAGCATCCAAAAAAGCAGAACGTGACAGATAATTTTGAGGAAACCATTTTGATGATAGGTGTTCTTTTTGCTTAAGATACCAGTGCAACGTAGGAAACGTTTTGAAACCGTCACTTCGATGACGATGTCGGACAGCGAGTTGTACAGGAGTTACGTTAATTGTCATTTAATGGCCTAATAATTGCTTTTTACATCTTTTTATAAAGCAAACTTCTACTTCATGTATTTATGAGTCATATATGAGTCATCTGAATTGAATGACTCGAAAATTTATATTTCGTTTCTCTAATTGTACACTATATAGTTTTTTAAAGTCCAGGATGCTCCAGGCATCTCAAAAATTCGATTTTAAAAGCGCTTATCCAATCAACCGATCATCGGGACCCCACAGGAACTCACCCAATTTTTGTCGATCACGGAAGGGCTCCATGATTTGACGAGTGGCTATGAGATTTCATTGGAAGCTGCCGCTTCCTTAGAGACCACCTCGGATACTTGGATTTTTTTTACTATATCGCGTGTGGCAAATTATAGCGACCTCAGCCAAGGTCACCCCAAGTGGTGGGTTAATAGGGATATTCCCCCCCAAATACCCTTAATTCAGGTTTAGGAATTATAGTAAATTGCCCAGATATTTGCTAAAGAGAGACGACTCGTAGAATTGCAAGTATCCAATTCAAAGGTGATAATAAATGAATGGTATATATACACTGCAGGTTGTGCTGTATTATATTGAACTTTCATACTTTTATCATAGTTTTATCAGGTTTACGCCTTAAAACGTACATACCACGTTTACTGGGATCATCCCAAGGACGGTTTTTGTTCAGTGGTTTCAGAAAGTGAGATAAGATTTGATCATCAGCAAATGGGAGTGAACCTCACCAGTAGTGAAACCACATAACCACAGGAGACCAGTACGAAGGAACCCATTGCAAAAAGGTGGGTTTAGTAAGTGGCTTTATTTTGTGAGTTGGTGGTGATGTCAACATATATGTACATCTCTGAATATGTATATTTAGATAATAATTATGATATGGAGTATAAGAAGTACTGTAGGCTGACACATCACAGACCATCAGAAAGGAGATGTGATGTATTGTCTTTATATGTCAAGCACCGTGTGGCCGCAAAGATTCTTCGTCCCCCGGCATTTCCCAAAGGACACAGTTTGGTATGTCATGGCCGCAGCCAGCGAGCCAAGTTTCGATGATGAAGGAAAGTCTCCTAGCGGCAATTTGTGAGATGGCCTAACTGCTGAAGATGGTGGTTGGAATTAGTCATCAGTTTTTTATTGTGTCTAAATGTTGGTCTGAAATGACTTTTTTTTGAGAGCTGTAATGTGGTACTTGGGGAAGATTACCCTTGAATAAAGATTTGGTGGCATATGGTTGCATGTCATTGATTTTCATGTATTTATAGAAGCCATACATACATACACGCCCATACGTACGTGCTTTTATCTATACATATACAGTTTCTTTTGGGTTAAGTTTGGCCGTGGCCCAAGAGTGTTGTTTCTTTTCTTAGCCATGCCAAGCCATTCGCCCGAAAGTCCCCACAATGGAACTGGAGATAAATCCTTTTTACTAAGGAAAAGAATTGAAATCCCGAGAGACTTCACAAAATCACAGGCACACAAACCTTGGAAATCATACAAGTAGTTGTTCTAAGCTAACATTGCAGGCTGGAAAATGGACCATGAGTGAAGATCTAATTTCCGTTTGAAAATGGGACCAGAGGTTCTTTACTTTAACGTAAAAAAAGATCGGCCTTGAATATATCTTTAGAAGCACATGGAGCTTTGGTTTTTCCCAGATAATGGTCCAAGGGGGAAAGCGTCAAGATCATAAAAACAGGATTGTTATGGTGCTTCTGATACGTTTTGACTGGGAATCCCTCAAAAGAAATGACTCTTCCCATAGGGTCCATGTATGGTATATTTACCTGCATTTACCACAAAAATTGACCAAATGTAGGTAAATATACCATACATGGATTCTTTTGGGCTTTGCTGCCTTCCGATCATGTTGAAACTGACCCAGGTTAAACAGTTCCATGCAGATCTATAGCTGGGGTAATGTGGATGGTGCAAATGTAGCACCTATGCAAACCTCACTGTCCCACGCGAATCTGGCTGGGCTTAAGTGTCTTGGTAATTTATTGAAGCTGAATCTGGGTGGATGATGTCAGGTGATGTACTTATCAAAAAGATAACGGATGGCAGGTGGTTCAATGAGGCAATGGTGGCCGAAAGTGCCCTGAATTCATGGAAATACATGGAAGATCCAGGGTCTTCTCTCCACCGGGAGTGATGCTTGCTAAGTACTTTAGAACGTGGGGCAAACAACTCCAAAAGAATCAACACAAGAAACAATAGATTCATTTGTTCATACCTGTGTTGGACTTGTGTACAGCTTATCTGGAGCAAAAAGCCTGCACAGTTAGTTCCACCAAACTCACGAGTAATTGAACTATCTGACATTCCAGAAAACACACCGCAATTGTCACTCAGTAGAAGCCTCATGAATTCTCCACAAAAATGCGCAAAGATTTTAATTGAACAATTTCAGCAACTTATAGATGTCATGTTATTCATATTCCCTGCTTGGAGGTTTAAAATGTTCCCATTCCCATTTTAACACATTTACTATATACAAAATGTGATGTGTATATAAATTGTATATAAGTTTCTAGCCATCTAACTGGTGTGACAAAGAGTTGAATAAATCGCATCCATTCTCATCTGCCCATTTCGACATCGATATCTTTTGTTTGGAGGTCCTCCGAGTTGATTTTGACTCTACGATTGGACCAAGACACTCCGGTGAGTGTGATCCGGATCACCACACCGGGCGTCTACAGTAACATGAGTTGCTTGAATAAACTGAAGATATGTAAGTTGAAATGTGGGGCCATGTTGAGGTGGTGGGGAGGGTTGAATGTATATAGATATATGTATATATATGCATATATATCGTTTCGTTGAATGTACATTGTATGTGCGTTTGATATGTTTTGTTTGCAAACATCAAATGGGAATATGTTGTTTGTTGCTGACTTATAGGTATCTACTGTGCTCGTTTCATACACATACTGTAACATGCTTGTTTGATTCTGGATACGATCTTAGGTGAGGTCAGCATGTAAATGACATGGTGTGTAGCAGCCCCTATTGCGTTTTGAGCCAGGGAATATGCGGTTTAACAGAAATCATCAGGTCAACAACCACACATTTGCTGGTTGGTGGATGTTGGTGGTTTCAAATATTTTTATTTTCACCCCGAAAATTGGGGAAGATTCCCATTTTGACTCATATTTTTCAAATGGGTTGAAACCAACAACCACCAAGTAGTTTGCCGTTTTTGGAGTGTGGGAATCCCAGTAGCAGGTGGTACCTTTTCAGAGTCCTGGAAAACCAGGTGCCATCTACATCCCACCTGGTGTGTTTCCACTCAGCTCAGGTTGTCAGGATCCGGTCGGCTCCGAAATTTTGGGTCCTGAACGATGGCCAATGCAACCTGGTTGTGTTGTTGGTGGGGTGGGTTTCCCAGGTGGCTGGGAGAGAAGCGGGGTGTGGCCACTTTTGAAGGATCTTGTTGTTCCAAGCAGTTAGAGTTACCCCCCTGAAACCTAACATATCTCCTGAAAAATGATGGTTGGAAGATGAAACTTCCGTTTCGAACTGGTCCCGTTTCAGGGTCGACATATTCCAAGATTTCTTCTGACGTGTCTCCAGGTGCCCCAGTTACTCTCAGGTCGCTCCGCCGCTTCGGTCCTTCCTGTGGGCAAATCGTTGATTCAAATCTGAATCGGACCGAGGTGCCAGCTCGGATTTTGTGAGGTGGGAAAATTTTGTAGGGGAAAAATTGAAGGTGCCATGTTTTTGTTAAGTAGGTTTTGTTGGGCATACAAATCTTCACAGATTGTATAGACAATTTGGGTGTTTTTTTGTTTTTGTGTGCATGGACATGAAGTTGGAGTTGCAAGGTATTAGGTGTTTCTCTTGAGGTGTGCGATTTTTTGGGGCTCAGGGAGGTATGCTGATCCAAGACTCAAAGAGGAGTTTGATAGTGAAGGATCCGGCTTAACCCAAATAAAACCAACACTTTGACTGTGAGTCCTTTGACTGTTGCCTAGGGCTTTAAACAAAAAAGGAAACCATGGATTTGGTCAGTTTCTTCAGGTCTTCAAGTCCTATAGAAAGATGTGCCAAAAAATCATGTTCTCACCTAGTGTTGCTTGATATCATGATACTGTTGATGGCTGAAATCCTGCACCACCTGGGATGTACGAAACCCTATAAACAATGAGATAAACTACCTATCAACTGGTGCAGGATTTCAGCCATCAACAGTATCAACAGCCTCGTTACCTTTCAGGTCTTGTTGTCTCAAGCACTTCCTGTGGGATTTTGGACCTTGGCTTTGACGGTCGACTTGCCTGACAAGGTGGGAAGTGGGGAACATGTGAGGTGATTGGTGAGTACTTAGGGATGATATTTAGCCCAGGTAGACGATTGGAAATGACTTATTTTTTCTATATATTCAGAATATTACTAATTTGCACAGAGAGAGAGAGAGAGAGCGCGTAGATTTTTTGGGGGTTTTTGAAGTTTTTGTTTTGGATACAATCCTGATGGATATGAAAAAAATACAAACGAAAAAACACCCCATTTTTGCATGGATACACATCCGCAAAATCCCAGACATTCCCCCTTTGAACCCTCGGGATCA
Organism: Breviolum minutum Mf 1.05b.01; assembly: GCA_000507305.1. Lineage (NCBI taxonomy): Eukaryota > Dinophyceae > Suessiales > Symbiodiniaceae > Breviolum > Breviolum minutum. Next base: position 43,864 of record DF239701.1, on the reverse strand, counting down.
AGGCAACGGATGATGTGTTCAGAGTGGAAGTCTTCGATGTTCAAGGGAACTTGGTGGATGCAGCAACTGCCATCACAGCTCCAGAGTTGTTGAGTCCATCGCGATGGCCCGTGACTAGGCAATGACACCTAGCGGGTTGGGAGTAGATTGAACAGTTTCTTTGTGTTAGTCTTTCTCATGTACTCATGGAAGTGGAAAATGGCAGTATTTGAAAAGTAGCGACTTTTTTGTAGATTTAGATATGCCCATGTTTCACTGAGCCGTGATTAAGGGAGGAAGCGTATGCGTTCTTTTTTGAAGGTTTCTTGTTGAGTTTGGAAGGCTACAACTGTAGAAAGCTATGGATTCTGAGTGTTGTTCATTCTAGATTCGTGTTTGTGCCCCGTATATGAGGAATCCGCACGGCAACATTGCCTTTGTTTTTGTGCAATCTGATGCAATATGAAAGTTCAGCCAGTCTCATGTACAAATATTACTTCTGACTTATGACCTGACTGATTGAAATGTATCACCCATCCATGAGACATGTTTAAATAATTTTAGATACTACAGAGCCACCGCGCTACCCACTTTTGTTGGGTACATGTTGCCATTACATGTATTGTTTTGTCCGAAGGTGAGTTCCCCCAAGATGATCATGAGAAGTTTCGACAAGCTCACGAGCAACGTCCGAGTCTTAATGGAGATCACATTCTCTGTGAAGCAGGATACCTGGCAGATCAATTGGAAGATACAAACTTGAAAATTTGCAATGCTTTCACTTTACGTTGAAAACATGTACATATAAAAAGACATCACTATTTGGCGAATGGGTTTAAGCATGTTTTTTTACTTGTTACTATCATTTTATTGCATAAGCATAAGTTTTGCAACTACCTTACACAAACCATTGCACTAATTGTTCACAGGATCTTAAACAAACAAAGGTCTGCAATCAGAAGAAGTGCTTGTTTTTTTTCAAACAGCTCGATACTTTAGCAGCAAAATGGGCGTCAACACTGAGACATGAGTATGGGATGAAAGGGCAAAACACCGAGATCTTTTTAGATTTTGACTTGATCCTGATGCTTCACGTTCAAGAAGCAAGTCAGTTGGCTAGATTTGAAACATACTCATAACGAAGGGTCACATGAATTAGTATACTGTGCATATGTGTAGGTATGTGTGTGTGCTTGCCTGTATAGATGTGTATCATTAATTCTCAACATATATGTGCGGTATACCGGTATCCGTGCATATTTGCGAGTCATTTTCAGGCACCTAACATGGAGGTACTGTAGTGTCGTGCCTGATTATCGGCTGTTTTGGATCTAGGGATTCTTACATTGACTGTATCCATGCATCCAAACCTGCATGTTCAGTACCTTAAAGGGATGATACAACACACCCCAGATCACACGGTAAATATGGTTAAGTAAGGGTAATATATGAGAAAAACCCGCCAGAATTTAGTTTTTACACCACATGTGCTATGTATCCCAAATCATGCACCCAATGTTGCTGGGGTGATTAGTATGGTATACTTGGGATTTTAAATCTATGATAGCCGTATCCCCGTTTCACAAACGGGCAAAAATCCTTTCATGTTATTCTCAGGTCCCTCCAATCAATCTATACTTTCCACGATTACATCCTGTGGGGAACCTGATGCTTCCAAGAGCTGATGAAAGCCGCGTACCCTCCCTGAAAACTAACATGGCACCTGAGAATGGATTTTTTGGAATAGTAGTTTCCTTTTGGGATTTTGCCTATTCTCAGGAGACATGTTAGTTTCTGGGGAGTGTATCTACCAAGCAAATATTCCAGGAACCCGAAGATAAGTTTCGGAGAATTTGAGCAGATTAAACTCGGATCCACCTGTTTTGCTTGGGGGCCGAGGTCCAGAAATGTGCTTTCAAGAGAACTAGTAACTAGTGAATTCGAGAAATATGTGCTTTCGAGTTGATTTTTTTGGGGGGAAGTCAAAGGGACATAATGGAGCTTTTTGATGTTTCTTTTTGTAAATAAATATACGTGTATATATATATATGTGCAAGTGTAAATTTACATATTACATGTATGTTCTCTTATTATCTTGTATTCATGAATTTATACATGTATATATATATTGTATATGTATAGAGTGCTAAAACGATTCCACAACATTTTCCCAAAATCAATTGTTTGACTGAGTTTGCATTGGCTACATCGGTTTGTTTCTCCTCAGGTACTATTGATGTTGGTTCTATCTAAGCTTTCAGAACACTTCTTAAAGATAGTAGACCCAAAACTTTAGAAGTATCTTGAGAAAGTGGTATCTTCCTGTAACTTTTGTTTCCATTTTGGTCTTCTACAAAGGTGTTATGTTGGCTTGATTCCGATCAGTCGGAAAAGCCAAGAACTGCCTAAGGAGATGAGGGTGGAACAAGGCAATTTCAAAGCAGTGTTGGTGTCTCTGTCACTTTGCAGCATTATGGGCAGTGGCCTTGTGAAAGTTCCCTAACCCAAACAATCTATGTACGGAAAATGTTCCTACATTTATCATAAAGATAAGCCACATGTGGGTAAATATACCTTACATGGATGATATAGTTAAAAAATGACAAGTTAGATTTACCATTAGCTTGCAAGAAGGATTGACAGATAAAGGTTAGAAGTTAGAAGTCCACCAATGTCAGAAGTGCTTGCCGAAGTACTGTTGATGTCTGAAATCCAGCTGAGCAGTTGAGGTTGGTAGTGTCCCACATTATTTACATCAGAATGTTGTTCAACTAATTTTCAATTCGTGGTTTGGGATTCTAGGGATACCCGGAAGAAACAATCCCTTTCATTTTCGGGGATCCTCAGGAATCCAAACCACCGGGCCCCAAACCACTAGCTGAGTTGTAGATTCCTCACGGCCTTCCATTGTGGAACAATCAAAGCACGCTGATCCCGGTCTATTTCCAGACTGGTTTCAGCGAATCATCTCCAAGAATTTCGATTCGCAACCCTTAGGGAATCCCTACTCGCCCTTTGTATACCAGGGACCCAACATGGTACTTGTGTTGCCATGTTGCCAGGAAGCAAACCGCAAACAATTCACCCCAACATGGAATCCTGGCTTACAAACAACCACCCTTTGATAAATTAAATGTACCAACGGTTAATGTCTAGTTAATAGATATGACCCTCTTCCACTAGGAAATAGATGGAACATTCTAACATTTGCTGGTCAGCCTCTTTTAGAGAATCTAAGCTACCGCAAGTGATATCAAATGAAACATGTCGACACTTCAGTTTCACTTCCTTCATTTTGGACCATGCAAAACAAGATGGTACCAGGTGTTTAAGATGGTACCTCCTGATGGATAAGGAATCCCGTGGCCTGCACTTTACCAATTTCCTAAAACTAACAGATATAGTAGGGGACGTCTTATAAGAAGAAAAAAATCTTCTTATTACACCCCCCAATCCCAGGAATTTCCTCAAATAAGGATTATCAAAAACCATGGTTCCCCACAAAAGGACCTGTAATAAGCAGATTTCAAATTTTGGGGGGTTTTGGGGCATTTTGAAATCTGCTTATTACACCCCCCGCTGTTGTTGTTGAAGCTGTCCCGCTACGAATGCAGTTGCAAGGCTTCAAATATAGCGCAGTTTCACGGGTATTCAAAGTCTGAAACAAGTCCTTTTGATCTTTTCTCCAAGACTGAAGGCAAACGTGTTTTCAAAAAAAGGTTGTTTCTTCTTTACCTCCTATATATACATATATGTGTGTATACAGTATACATGTTTAACTAGGAACGCTGGAGAATCTCGGGCTGGAATTTAGAGGAGGGGTAATAAGAAGATTTCCAAGATGAGGGGTAATAAGAAGATTTTTCTGAATGACCGGGGTGATGAGCAATCTTCTTATCTGCTGGCACTGGAGGATTTCTTCTTATCACCCGTCCTGTACTATAAAAAGAACCTGGCAAAAATAGACAATAATCCCATTGAAAGGAAAGAATCGTCTCTATAAACTATCATTTTTAAGGGTGAAATGGGATTTTCAGGGATTGTATATGTGCCATTGTTCCCTAAGGCCCGCTGGTGTCCAGTTTGATTTGGACGCCAACATGTTGATCACTGGCCTACCACTGGAGCGAGGAACACCCAGCGTGGCACCTACGCAGGTTTCTGGGACGTTTGTTGATGGGACGAAATTGGTGTTGGTTTGCAACGAGTTGATATGGTAACTGTATGATGATACCGTATGTTATTGGTGGAGTCCATCAATGTCGATGGTGGACCGTCGAATGTGATCTATCAATATTTGGACTTAGAAGCTTGCGGAGGCAACAAGTCAGTGTGCAGATGATAGGAATGGAACTCAAAAGTCCGTGTATACTTTAGCTGGATCTTCATTTTGTGTGTGATTAAGTGTGAAGTTTGTACCCTTTCTCCAAAAAACTACCGAAAGGCATAAGTTTTACATATCTGGATAACTAACGTATACTGCATGTTATCCTGTGATACAAAGGATCAGCTGTGGAGATCCATCAGGATGATGAAAACTCCGAATTTGTGGAACTAAAAGAGCCCAGCAAAATCTCGACAAGTCACTTGGGAATAGTGGATGGAAATCTATTTTAATTGTTTTTCAGATATACAAATATAAACATATATATAATGATACAATTTCTTGGAGGGAATGTCCTAACAGCCTGCTTGTGCAAAAAAAAATCCTGCCGTTTTGCCTGCGATTGGCCCCTTGAAGAGATCCACCAGGCAATCATACGCTTGATGGATGCCGAATTGGTCTTGGTGGGTCGATCCGTGAGTATCCGTGGCACGGTGTTCCTCCCACCGTCTGAACCTTTGGACAACTTGTGGACCTTAGATTTGTGCAACTTGGAAGTTTCCGTTTTCTGAAAGTTGGGGGCTTTTCTGTGGAGAGGGGGATGAGGGTAGATAGAATGGAATTGCGCAAAGGAATTTTAGAGAAACACAACCAGGAACATGTTGCTTTTACAGATGCGCCTGCGAAATTGATCATGGAATCTGAAAATGATGAGTTAAAATCCTTTTTTTCTCAATGCCCCACCCACCAAAGATGGCCTTGATTGAGTTTGGTGAAATTATCATCAAATTCACCCAGATTACTAAGGGACAAAGTCTTGCACCCCTTCATATTCAAATTTGCGATGGAACCAACAAACACTAGTGCAAGACTTTGTCAATCAACAGTGTTTGCACTCAAAAGTCGCATAGTCTTTCTTCAACAACCAAAGAAGCTTCCATACCTCTGTCAATTCTTGGCAAATCTACCCCCACTGAAACTAACATGGCAATGGAAAATCACCATTTCTAATAGGAGATACATCTTCAAATTGATGAATTTCTTCCAGTGTGAGGTAGCCAAAGCTCTTGTGGTGGAACATCCTTACTGCGATTTCCACTCCCTGGTCCGTCTTTGCAAGAGGCTTGCCGTCATGTAGAAACAATACCAAGCTACAAAGGATGTAAACAGTCACCAGTTGACCTCCAAAGGGAAGTGTCGAATGTGAAGGTTATGAATAGCTTTTCATGGATGATAAAGCACATAGGAAATATGTTTACAGTATCTCGTTTTGTTGGGGAAGTTCATGGCATCTATTTCCCGACCTAAGTTTAAATCAAACAGCACCCCCCACCAAAATGACTGGCATTTTTTGTGCTCTTAGATCTGTTGTTTCCTGATTCTGGTCAAGGCAATGTACATGGGTTTCAAGTATATCCAGGTAGGTGAGGTAAGGTAGACTTTGACCTACAGACATTGATCAAAAGGTTTGAGTGAACTCTGGATGGAACTTGGGAGAGGTATTGGCCTCAGGGTTCATGGACAGATGAAGGATCTATTTATAACAAATATATATTGCTCTATTTATATATATATATGTTGTTTTGTATTTCTTTATCATTGAATTAAATTCACTGAAGATTCAAGATCATACTGTCATTATCTATCCCGTTTTCCCATAGGTGTTCGCAATGTTCTACCACTGTTCTTTCCCGTTGATGGCTGAAATGCAGTACCAATGGAAGTTCGTATCATTATTTCACAGCCATGTTTACATCCTTTCAAGATGGTGCAACATTTCAGAACGACACATTTCCATGAAAAGCTGTAACTAATCTGTGGATATTGACGGGTTCCGGATGGCAGGAACCCATCTTGGACGAGGAGATGGATGGAACGCCAGCAACGTCGTTTTTCATGCTATTTTGGATCTGTTGTTTCAGATCTTCGAGCGGAGAGAAGAGCACAATGTTTGTTTTCTAGGGCTTGAGGGGGTGTGGCAATGTTTCACAAAGACATGCTGATATTTAAGGTGTGCTTCAAGTAATTGGCCCTAAAACTTCATAGTCCCACCCTCTTTTGTTGGAGAGGTGGGTTTTGTAATCAATTGATACTAAGATTACATAGTCCCACTCGTTTTTGTTGTAGAGGTGGGTTTGGTAAGCATATTTTGAAGTCTTTGTATGTCTTTGTAGTGTATATGTTTTTGACTTTTGCATCGAAGCAGTGATTCTTCGCCGACATTTGCATGTTTTATAGTTTCAACTTGGGGATACGTTGAGAAAATTGCTTCTGTTTGAACTTGTGGCTTTCAGATGTTTCTAGGGAAGCATTCTAGCATGGGATGATGCACCAAGGATTTCTAACCTGAACTTCGACTTGAAATTCTTCACATTGATGAACTTCCCAAAGCCTTACCACACTGGAGATGGTCAAGGGTCAAGAGTGCCATGCTGACTGGTACATCCTTGAACCTGAAGTTGGAAATGTTGCAGAGTTCTTGGTCCATAAGCAGGGAGTCCTTGGTTCTGGAAGCACCTGGTGCAACCGGCACGCACTTTGAATGAAGATGCTACGCATTGAGGTTCACTATTCCCTTCTACCAGGGTGTGAGATTTGATTTCCACCAGAAAGATGAGGCACTAGTCACTAGTGGCACTAGTGTTTGTAAACTATCCGTTCATTAAGGTGCCCATAGTATCCTTCATCATGGTCAATTGTTATATATATATATATACATTTTTCCACAGATAGATATAGCATGTTGTGATATTAGCTAGACATTCCCATCATTAATGAAACATTGTTTTCTAACTCTTACCTATCCCAGCCAGCTTGACAACCCTGTCTAGGTGCAGATGTGGATCTTCATGGCACCTTGGAAAGGGGAGGATGAAGATGATCCTGGGGCTCTCGACAGTTGGTTGAACATGCAGGTTTAGTATATATTATATGTGTGAAGTTGTCAGGAAAATGACACTTGCAGCTTGTTTAGTGAAATGAAACTGCCATCAGTTTGATCAACATGATCGGATCGGTATTCAAATGGCCCAATCACCCAAAGGTGATGGGTCAATTGAAAGGTGTTAGCTAGCTCTCCTGCTCAGCGCAAAAAGGATTGTCGGTGTACAGAGCAGAAAATGTGGAACTGATTGAAATGATGTCAGGAATTTCGAGCGAGGAGGCAAAAGACTTGAAGAAATGATTCATCAATGATGTCAACCATGTATATAATCAACATTAACAGGATGGATACGATACATGTTGGGGTTCCCCCAAAGCGCATCAATGATTTACAAAGCAATCTGCCCAGGTTTGGTGGAGAGTAGATGGCTGCCAAGCCATTGAAATCTTTAAACATAGTAACAAACAGCAGTGCATCGTTACATGTTTCTGTTTTGTTCGCAAAAATGCGGGGTATTTTTCTCACTAACACTCCATCCATGGATGACACTATTACCCACATATTGTTGATACCATGTGTTGGGATGACCCCTTTTCCAACTATAGTCACAACAGGGGGGGTACGGGTTTAATGTTTCAATCCCTTAGCTTTACTTGTCACTGGCTGTTCTGGCGCCGGGCTGCATCCAACTTATATGAGTTGTTTCAGGTTTCTGTTGATAATCACAAATTCTGAAGCACCGGGGCTAAATGACACCCTAGGCGCGACAAATATCTATAAATCATGATATTTTTTAATACTAAATATTTTTTGATTATACATACATATATATACATATATATATACATGTATATTTACATATTTCAATATATGAATATATAAAAATTTAACATCCATGTATATACACCTATTTCATCAACAGCTGCCTAATAAAACAGTCCCTTCCTTCCGCGACTCCCAATAACGGTTTCGTGTTGCAAAAAATCTACCCAAGGCGAAGGGTAAGGCCAACATTGAACTCATGGGTGTGGAACATTTTGAACAATTTTATGTGAAGCATGGCACACATTTTGTTGGGGGGTTTAAGGATGGTTGGATT
>DF239701.1:0-35573 GCA_000507305.1 Breviolum minutum Mf 1.05b.01 | reverse complement strand
GGACGGAAAGGGGTAACGGACCAACTAGTTAGTAACTACAGTTGGGTGGTAGGAACTTATTTAGAACTAATTTTATGTGAAGCAGTGGCACACTATTTTGGTTGGGGGGGTTTAAGGATGGTTGGATTGGGTCCGGAGATTCGTTGATGAATTTTTTGGAGCATGGAAAAACTTGACAAATGAGTATTCGAAAAGGTGGTGGCAACTCAAATATTTTTGGAATTTTCACCCCGCAAAATTGGGGAAGATTTCCATTTTGACTCATAGTTTTCAAAGGGGTTGAAACCACCAACTAGTATTAGAAAAGGTTCAAGGTTTTTGCTCGAATGGTGAGAATATCTAAAAAGAATGTTAAAGAATTATATTTATTGCACAAAAGAAAGATCATCTTCTACAAAAAGTCTGCAATTTTGATAGTTCCTGCGATGCATTTTCAGAGTTGCATCCGTTTGTCGTTGGATTTTTCGACTTAGAAACTCTGAAGCAGATTTCCGCATGCAAGACAGGTTCTTACATCAATTGGCCCACCTTAGTACCCAAGTGCAGGAAATCTAGTTAGGAGAATCTTTGCAAACCTTCTCTTCAGTCAAAGTGCTGTATGTAGTATAATCTCGCAGATTTTGTTTTGTAATTAGTGGTATATAGGACATTTAGTAAAACCGAATTGCACTTCAGATTTCTACATCAGTATGAATTTCACATCGTGTTGATAACTTGTTCACAAATACTGGTGAATGTGTGTGTGTGTGTGTTAGAATTCCCCAAGGCGGATCTAATACAACTGTGCTCGGTGTTGAGCCCATACTCACTCCAGGTGTTGTTGTGTCTTGAAAGTTACAGTACTACTTCCATTCAGGTTGCATCATAATTATTTCGCAGACAGACTACGCAGTGGAAAATTATCATGGAACCTAAAAAGTTATCCAGTTATCCAATTGAAAAGGAAAATCGTCTTCCAAACCTCCATCTTTTTTAGGTTTCATGTCATTTTTTGGGGGTGTATAGAAACTCGATCAAACCCACAACCAGAATAGTATCTCAGGAACGCCGTCCAACGTGCTGCCGATGAACTTGTAAAGCAAAGATCACGTGAGGCGCGCGAGAAACGGTTGGTTCCTTCATTGGCCTTGGAAACATTCCATTTAAAGCAAGGAAAGCTAGTACACTCCGGAAAATCAACATGGAACCACAAAAAAAACTGGAGGTTTGGAAGATGATTTTCCTTTTCAAACAGGTGATTTTCAGGTTCCATTGTGATTTTTCTGGGTGTATCCACCCACCTGAAAATGACCCCCCTTGGACCAGGAGAGAGTTTTCTTTTAACAAACATTTTTTCAGGTTCTTTACTTTTAGATTAAACTTTGGGAGGTGTTTGTGTTTAAATCATGCCCACTTTTTACAACATTTCCATCCATTTCCAAATCTTTGAGCTGCCAAATTGGTTCGAGGCGGAACAGCAAGAGCAAGATCAAACGCGGACGAGAATCATCAAGCGAAGCTGGGACAATATTGAAGTTTGGTTTGTTTGAAGCACCCTTGACTGTGCCAATGGGTATCTTTACTTTACTCCCCCTTACAACTGGGGCTTGACTTTGCTTAAGTCATATGAGTCCTTTGAGTTTTTGGATTACAATGACTCCTTGATTACACCACGGATGAAGGGGAGTAAAAAGATGGATCCTAGAGGTTCAAGGCTGATGGCAGTTGCCTTTTGTGTTTGACAGTTAGGTTTCCAAACACCGAAAGCGAGGAGATGTTTGGACCCCCCAAAACATACCGAAAAAACCTTCTGAGGTATTTGGAAGACTAGGGATACATTCGTAGATGTTGTTTTTGTTTTTGCCCTTTTTTGTAGTCTTATTTTTGATGCCAACATCCGGCAAAAAAATGGTACAACCCACCTGTACCGGAAAAGGAAAACGGGGAATCAGCATCTACCTTGTGGGAAAGAAATTTTGTTCGCCATAGAAATAGGGTGGATCCGAAAGGATGTACTAGAAACTCTGCTTTCGGAAAGGTGTGGAGATGCTTGGATGTGTCAGGAAATTAGGATAAATGGTAAGGATCAATGGGTTATTTCACCTACTTAGAAGTGGGGTAATATTGGGTTTATGACAACCCATTTCCCAACCATTGATCCTAATTTCCTTCGAAATCCAAGTGTTCTCAATAATTCTTTAGCCAATGTTTATTGTCAATCAGTGGCTTGCGGTTTTTCCTTATACAATGCTGGTTGGTGGTTTCAAGCATTTTTTATTTACACCTCTACTTGGGGAAGATTTCCAATTTGACTAATAACTAATATTTTTCAGATGGCTCGAAACCACCAACTATAGTATTCTTTGAATCTCCTCAGTAGAATTCCCTTGCATGTCGGGTTCCAGGGGGAAGCTCCGGCAACAACCAGCTAACCAACCGTTGATCATCGGCCGAAAAAAATACCAAAAGAGACAACATATTTGTCAGTTCGTGGTCATGGTCATACACAAAGACATTTGAGTTGTTTTCCCTTGTTGGTGAAATATGTTTCTGTTAGCTAGCTAGTAGTTGACAGGGAGCAACGGATCAAACTTTCAGTTGGCCAAAAGGGCATCCTAGTTGTAACCATGCATGCAAATTATCCAACCATGATCTGATAAGTAATTTCAAAGGTTGCCCCCTGGTACTCCTCACATATTCTTCTAAAACAGACAAATTCACTCCAAAAGGATGCCAAGAAAAATCTCCCAGGATATCGCTTGCGGTTTCTGGAAGAAGAAGCTGATTTGCCATGGCTTCCTTTACAACAGACTTTGATGTTGGTGATCAGAGGTACCATTTGTCATGGGGAATCTAAGGGGACCACTCAAATGGCCCCCCCACCCCAAAGAAATAAGACCTTATCAAGGGACTATTAACCATTGCTTTCCGGTAGTAAGGCTTTAATAGGGCCTTATTTCTTGGGGGTGGCATTGGCAGGGCCCCCTTAAGTTCGTATGATTTTTTGGAGGGGGGCATCAGTGAGGTTCGGGCTACTCTGGAAGCGATTTATTTCCAGAGTTTTTGTTGGTCGTAAGTTGTAACCTATCTATGTCTATATCTTAAAAAGAGACAACAAAGGATCTTAAAGATACTGAACACGGTTTAGCCATTTGAGGAAAAGAACAGCCACACACATGCACGACACTTGGGTATATATTCAATTGATGGGTACCTGATGGTGACAAGTTGGGTGATATATTCACCATCAGTTGTTTATGGAATTTCCACCTTCAGGTCATATGCAACATTCCAATCACCAACAGTTACCCACCTGAAGTTTAACATAGCCCCTGAAAAGTTACCATCCCAAAAGGAAAACAGTCTTCCAACCATCCATTTTCAGGGGCCATCTTAAACTTCGGGAGTGTAGGTAATATAAACTTCTTCACTTTTGGAAGGTTGGAAATTTCCTACCACTTTTGAAGCTGCTTTTGCAGTGCTTCCTTCCAATTTGGACTTCCCTGAGGTGAGTCAAACCCAATAGAGAGTCACTTAGGTATGCATCTCCGTCGTTGTGTTTGATGCATGTCTAATGAGATCATGTATATTCTTTTGTGTGTTTTTGGTACTTGGATGTCCCAGGAAGTAAGTCAATGGTTAGCATATGGGTATATAATAGCCCCAATATACCCCACCTATAAGTAGGTTATAACCCGTTACTAACCATTGATCCTGATTTCCTGATACATCCAAGTATAGTTGGTATAGCAGTACAGGTTCCCTTTGGTCTTGATTGTCTTCAATTTGATGAGGGGCGAAAAAAATCCACAGGAATACCCCCAATGGGCCTTTGAACGGCTAGGCCAGGAGGCTGGCGAGGCAGAAAAGTAAAACCTTGTAAGAACCATCCAACCACAGGAAACCATCAACATCACATGATCTTCGTCCTGTTTTGCTGCCAGGAAAATCGATGTTTCTGACGCCTGCAGAGCAAACACTGTACGATATGAAGATGAAGAATGTGAACGAGGTACTTGTGGACATTCTTTTTTTTGACTGAAACACATGCTCCCCCGAAGTTTCACAGTTCGGCCCCGAAAAATGATGGTTGGAAGACGATCCTATCTTTTTTAGGGGCGAGCTGCTAAACTTCCAGGGAGTATGAATAGCCTTCCAAAGGAGGTTATGTAGGTTGAAGGCCAAGATCTCAACAGTATCAATGGTGAGATACTTAGAATTCAGAAGTTGAAAGATGTTGATGTTTGGGGACATGATAAACAATGAATATATGGATATGAAAAGCAGGTATTGCCGGCAAGAGTATAATATTATTCAATGATACTTGATGATTGTTTAGGGCATTGCATCCATTTTGGATCGTAAACGCCAATGAATTATATACTGGCACATTCATGTATATATAAGTATTTATATACGAGTTGATGTTTTGTGACGGTTGATGAACTCAAGAGGTTACTACAACATCCAAGATCTTCCATTGCACCGAACATTTGGTTGAATAGGTGATCTTTTGGTGACCAGACGTACCTCAAGCAGATAAACTTGGATGCATGATGTATCCCATACCTTTCTGCCAATCAATTTCAATTAGGACCTAACTACAGGTCCTTGCACAGATTTACGGCATGTTTTGTTTGGAATTCCCTTTTGAAACCTTCCAACCAACCACCTGCTGACAACCATTTCCACCTTCAGGAGCGTCGTGCCGCGGCACGGTTACCAGGATACTTTGCACCGTTGGAGGCGGCAGTGAAGTTGATTTTGAATGATTGGATTGGTTGGATTTGTGCCATTTGTGTTTCCAGAGATTGGTTGTTATTGCTAGTATGATTCAGGCTCATGTCTCGACTTACAGAAAAACGGTTTCACTAATTCGAATGAAGAGTCGGTTCGAAGATGTAAAAAGATCCGACTCACACCTGGGTCCGACAGACTCTCCCAGTGGGTAGAAGTTCGCCGTTGCTCTCCCAGTTGGTCGGGTTTTAGAAATACCAAGATTTGCTAAGTTTCACCTCTTTGGGCTTTCAAATGATGCCCCAAGCAATATCAATCAACCTTTGCCTGTGATGTTTAAGATACTTTAAGGCAGAAATGTTTTTTGTTGCAAACCCAGGGGCCCAGACTCATGAGGTATAAAACGTTACGTGATCAAATCTTGTGTCACCCGCGGTTTTTCAGGTTAACGTTGGATGTTAGCCACCCTACTTTGTTCAAGGATTGACAAGGGGAAAAGTGGTTGAGAATGGCAAACCACCATCTTAACCACCAAGGTTTTCCCGCAGAATACATTTGAATGATCCAAATAATAAGGAGCAACAGTTCCAAGAATCATGGGAAGTAGAATCACCTGTTTCTTGTTTTTTTTTTTTGGGGGGGGGTGACACTTGGAAACCTTCCACAACGCTACATATGTTCAAGATTATACAAGGAAAATCCATAATATGTAGTTTTTCTAATATGTACTTATATTTAGATATATTATACTATACTGTTTCTATATCCTATATATTCCTCAGACCCAGTCAAGGAAGAAACCATTTCTCTCAAATCTCAATTGAATTTGCAGGCTGTTTTGCTATGCCACCCTGTGATCGTCGCATTCACCACGAAGCTCCATAAAGATCTTCATCCCAGTGATAGCCCCTTGATACGGCAGGGTTGAGCCATCAAGGGGTACCAGTTGGCACCAATGACGAAGCTTCCAACCTTTTGTTGGTGGACCATTTAGAAGATTCAGTTGAATTGTGTGGTTGCAAGTGAAGCAGGGGATATTTCAAGAATTGCCTATAGATATTGAAAGCCAACAACAACATTAACAACAACAACAACAACAACAACAACAACAACAACAACAACAATCCATCCTACCCCAACCCTCAACCCAGCGAACATGAATCAGATATTTTTTTCAAATTCACAGGCATTTGAGGTGCTCAAGTATCATTATGTGAAATTCCAGAGTTTAAACTCATTTCTTACGAGTTTTTTCTTCCTGACAAAGTGTACCCTCCCCAAAACTAACAGTTCGCACCTGAAAATAGATAGACCCCTGGAATCTCGGAGATTCCGGACTTGGAAAACCCACCATTTTTAGGTGCGACAAATGTTAGTTTCCTGGCCATGTTTAGGTGCGAACTGTCAGTTTTCAGGGAGGGTACACTTTCAGCTAGCTTCCACCAACTCGACACCCAAACTTCAAGGTGTAACAGCTTGGAAAGCTGCACTTTTTCAAGGACGCCAAGAGAAACTCTCATCTCGTGTCACTTGGTTGGTTCATCAGAAGGTACCAACCAAAAATATCTGAATTTATGTTGGGAGATGGAACATTTTATGGAAAAAAATCCATGTACTACCTGGTGGTTTCAAATATTTTTTCATTTTCACCCCGAAAATTGGGGAAGATTCCCGATTTGACTAATATTTTTCAAAGGGGTTGAAACCACCAACCAGAAAAATGTCTGAACTTACATTGGGAGATGGGAACATTTTATGGAAAAAAATCCATGGTAATTCTGGAAATTTCGATTCTGCAGGTGGTGCTTTTTCCAAACATTTTTGTTTGACTTTCACAGCTAATTACTTGAGAAGTGGTTTGCAAAATGATGCAGTTTTAGATGCTTGAACCGCCACCGAGTTGGAGCCTTTATCGTGCAACTTAAATTAGAAATGAGTTGAAAGCACCTAGAACTCACGGATTTTCTGTTGTCATTTTAGATTTACTCATGCAGGGTTTCCATCGCGTCATGGAAATTCTTTACCGTGGACCCAGGCAGATGCATTGTGCTGTAGATTTCCCCCAGTGTGTAAGTCATGTTGAAGGTGGTTGATGGTATTGTTACTTTTTTCATTTTTTTCTTTTAGATACTCGAGAAAGCAGGATAGGGGGCATTGGGTGAAGTATAGGATGACGATACGGCACCCGAAGAAAGCTTTTGTTTTATCTCGCCATGAATGTAGTACCAAGTTGAAACTTGTGGCCAATCATTATGCTTTCCAGTAGTTTTGTCTAAATAAAACGTTGGCCAGAAACGAAGAATGATCATCCGGTCTCAAGAAACACGATATAATATGTACTGTCAATATTGATTTAATTGCGATGCTGTATGTCCCAGCATTTGGACGGTTTCCTGGTTTCTCCTCCCAAAAAAAACTTCAGACTTGACTGGTACAATATGATGATGCTGCTGATGATGATGATCATCATCATCATCATCGTCATCATCATCATCATCATCATCATCATCATCATCATCATCGTCATCATCATCATCATCATCATCATCATCATCATCATCATACCAGGGAGAGTTTGTCTCCCTCCTGATGCCAGTGCGTAGCGCGTGGCATGACGGTGCAAACTGAACACAAACGCAGACACTGAACAACTATCAAGCTAGATGTAGTGATGATCATTTGTGTTTCGAATCAGCATCGGTTATGCATTTGAGGAATACAAAATAATGAATCCTGAAGGCATCCCGGGTTTGGATTCGATGATAGAGATGTATTCGTCATGATGACTCATCATGCATCAAATCATCTAACCGACTCTTTTGTGGATGATTCAGGGCTATGCCTTTATCAAATCATCCACTTTTGTGATCATCCCCTCACCCAGTTGGGAACTGCCCTCTTTCCCCTTCTCGCTTGGCACTTTTGAGTCGATACTGGGTTCCTTTCATGGTGGGATATCGGCTTGTTCCGTACAGTCTAATTATCAGGCACACCCTTTACTAACCGCTTGCAACTGGAAATTGATGGTTGAAAGATTGGAAGATGGTCCGTGGCTTCGAAGTGTTTTTGGTGTTCAACTCTGGGGGAAGATTTTCAATTTGACCAATGTCTTTCAGGGTCTTTCAACCCAACTACTGTCAGTAGTTATGGTTTCAACCACCAGCTAGTTACGGTTGGAAGATTACTAGGTGGTGGTTTCAAAGTTTTTTTATATAATTTTCATCCCTATATAGTGGCGAAATGATCCCATTTGACGAGCATATTTTTGAGAAACCACCAACTAGTTTAGAACACTTTTTTAGAAGGCTTTCACTGGCAGCTTGCCCAACATCTTCTGTCGCCTCAAGGCTTTGGTTGGTCATCAATTTCTCTCAGAGGATCGCGAGAGTCATATGTTGCGCACCTGTGTCACTGGGTTACTTTAATTAAAAAAGGTGAACCAAACACAACAAGAAGCCAGATGAACAGTGAATTTGGCAAAGACAGCTGAGATGGTTACCCTGTCGAAATATCATAGCCTTTAGGGTGCATGAACCATGGATGTGTGTTTTTTGAAATAGATATTGTAAGATAAGTATATCATTGAGTGTTTTTAAAGAGAAGATGTTCATTTATTGTTTGTTTTTCAAATTCACCATGGAGTTGCAAGCTTTCTTACTGATTTTGATGGTGACAAGATGGGACGTTCACAAAAAATTGCCAACACCTTGAAAGCTCCACGAATGGAGTGACCTTCAAAGGTATCCACACCACTTGGATGTCCCAGGAAGTTAGGATCAATGGTTAGAGTTTTAATGGGTTATAACCCCAAGGAATACCCCACTTATATGGGTAGGTTGAAACAATCCATTTGCTAATCATTTACGAGCAATTCCTGGAACATCCTTCCGCAATTTTTCCAAGCTTCTAAACGCACCCAAGGTGAATGTTGGCGGACCATTTAATGCCTCACCTGCAAGGATGACATTGGATCCACCAGCAGCATCATGGTGTGGAAAACTGGGTGAAACCCCAAAAACAATTGTCGAAATGAAACCTGTTGGTTTTTGATTCTTATACAATTCTGGGCCTTGTGATATATTGTGTTGATGGTTTTTGATGATTTTTTGTCGTGGTCTCTTTTTGTAGAAGGATGGGTGACTTTTGGAGTGGCAAAGGTGCAGGGAAAGTGTTTGTGAAGATACTAATAGTAAAAAAGATATATTTACTGTATATCAATATTTACAAATATTCAAGTGAGAGTATACATATACGGAACTCTTGAGTACACCAAGTAAGTTCAAAAAACATCCATATAGAGAAATTTGCAGACCTTTGTGATGCCTTGCGGACAAACAGGCTCCAGGCTTTGCGGGGCGAGGTTCTCTTAAAAGGAGAAGTATATACCAGGATTCATTGATGGTTGGAAGGAAGATGAATTTCCTTATTTTCGGAATGCCTATTTTCAGGGGCTATCTTTACTTTCAGGGAGTGTACATTGTGAACTCCAAATTTTGAAGTCAAATTCAGCCAGACATGTTGGAAATATTTGTCCATGTTACCATGTTTTGCAATGACTTGGAAAAAAGCCAGCAAAAATACACCACCTAGCGATGACCTTGGTTAAGGGGAATCACATGACATGAGTTGAGATCTCCGAGCTCTAAAGACATGGAGTTCTATTGCTGGAAACATTTCTTTCGATTCAAGCCCCTAAAAATACATCATAAATGTGTGTAGTCTTTATGATTCAGTTGGGGTTTCATTCTTCCAGATCTGTAAGCTTTGGTGGTAGGGAGATGAATGGAGAGTTGCTAAAAGCAGCATATATTTATAGATATAGATATTTATAGATGTAAATATGTTTACATATTGAAATCTTGTACATAATATGTCGGTATCAATATTTACAAATCAAGCCAGTGACATCCTGTTTATGAAAAAAACATGCATGTCCCGGCAACCCCTAGGTGCTTCATGACCAGTTTCTGGCCACAACGACATCCAGTGGCACAGTATGGAGAGCTTTTGGAAGTGAAGAAGATGCACAAACTCGATATCGTCACTTGGGGGGGGTTTGATCGAAAAACATATGTTGTTTTGTAATATTGAGTGGTGGGTGGGTGATTTGTTTTGTTTTGGTGAGGTTTTCATTTGGGGGAGGGTGAAACATTGTCACAGTTGTTTTTTTTTGTAACGAGGGAATTTGGGAAGGCGAATTTGGTGTTCCATTGGGGTGCAAAATCTACATCTCAAGTCACTGGTGCATGATCTACACTTTTTGATTCAAGTCACCTAGAAGGTGCAATGTCACATCTCAAGTCACATCTCAAGTCACCTAAAAGGTGCAACGGTTCGTTGGTAACCAAGTGGAATTGTGTATCCAGATTCCTATTCGCTGAAAGGTCTGGAAGATCCCATCCGACAATTGCCGACATTGACAGAACCTCGTGAATTGCGATTGGAGGCGACGATCGATGTGTCGACATGTGACACAACTGGTCATGTCCCATATCATCCATGGGACTGGTTTATTTACCTACATTTACCATAGAAATCAACCAAATGTAGGTAATTGTATTCATTTATACACCATACATGGATGGTATGGGTGTGGGCATGAAGTTTTTAAAGAACATTTGTGATGGGAAATAAATGTCCGTGTCAGTGTGAAGAGTTTTACAAAAAGTGCATCTGTGTGGCTTTGTTGTAGTATTTTGATGGTTGTAGCCGTAGCATTTGGGATCAAAGGTATTATTGGTATTTATCATCGCTACATGATATAGTTTGACTTTACGAGACATTTCATGAAAACACTTCAATCTGGAGGGAACGTTGGAGAAGCACTTGAATAACGTCCACAGATACTGGTACCTGGTAAGATCTTGATGCTTCTACTGTAAGATCTTCGATTTTCTGGAAATCACCTGAGCCATGAAACCTGGTCGGTAGGATTATATGAGCACCAAGTGTAAGGATTATTAGGGTAACTATTTGAAGCACTGCTAAATATAACAGTGGATATTTCAATAATATTTCAATTGAAAGTTCAATTGAGTTCAATCTTTCCCCTTTTAGCCATTTACAAATCAACCGCAATCCCTCTGAAGCAAACGACGTCGTCATCTAGGTCTAATCATTTTGCATCCTGACCCATCCAGGATGCTTGCCGTGCTCGATCTGCTTCCAGAGCACTGGCAGTGGCACGACATTTGGGAGAGCCTGGGTCTGAAAAATGGTGGTGAATACACCCCTGAAGATCAACATGGAAAATAATCCATGGAGGTTTGAAAGATCATTTTCCCGATTTTCCTTTCTAAATGGGTGATTTATAGGTTCCATCTTAATCTTCGAGGGTGCATCATTTTCTCCACCTTCGTCCGCACGAAGGTGGCTGTTATACTGCTATACCACCTGGAAAAGGGAACTACACTCCCTCTAAAGATGGTTGTCCAAGGGAGATGATCCTGTCCTGGCAGCAAAGGCCTACTGTATTTTAGGAAGGTATGATCTTGATTGTAAAGCTGTTCAGGTGGATGTTTATTTTAAAGTCTTTGCTGGGATCAACTGTTACAATACTTTCTGCAGTAGCTGGTACAAGACTTCTTTCCAGCAACAGTATGCAACAGTATGGGCATATATTGTGAGCCAAAGACATCTTACCAAATTACACCTACTACCTTAACCCATGGTGATTAAGTAGATGAATCCTTTTCCAAGTGCACCTATTTCAATTTCAAAAGTTATAGCAACATCACCATGAGCAGCCATCACAAGTGTCCAAACACCTCAGTACTAGAATGGAACCTAGAAATGTCCTCTCGAGACCAGGGGAAAAAGATACAAAAACCTATCCATTTTTTTTTAAAGTTTCCATTAACTTCCCTTGTTTAGCTCTCAATTTTTGAAACTTCCACTTTTGCGCTTTTGTTTTTTCGGGGATACGAACTTCAAAAAACCACTCCTTTCTACTGAGGAACGCACCGCAGACATGGTGGCGGATGGCGAGGCGTAAAGTTCAACCGGGGTGAAGATTCGGAGGTGAAAAAATATACCCAACAGTTCCACCCCGTTTTGAGTCACGGGGGGACGTTACCTTGGGGATTTTTCCGGAAAGTGATGGAAGGTTTTTGTTTGCAAAAAATTTAAAGTTCGAAAAAAATCCAGGAAGTTTAGGAACATCAGGTTGAGATAGATTGATGTGTTTTTTCAGTTTGATTTTTGTGTGTGTTGCCAGAATGTTTCCAGTGTTGGCCAGAAACATGTCATCAACTTGTAGTCAAATCCACCGCTCTCAAAACACTTCTTGTGCCGGACTTGGGGTGAATGATTGGATGGTAAGAGCGTAGAAGAGTTCGGAAAACTCGTGCGAGGTGACCAGTCAATTTGCGTTCACAAAACGTAGATAAACATATGCTTTACATACTATCAATGTATATGACAAAACTTCTCCAAGAGCTTTGTTACTAAAGTCTCATCACCCTGCAGACATCCCAGAAGGCTCAAACCAGTCCAACCATCCCCACTAGCTATGGCGGTTCCCATGCAACGTCGTCGTTCATCAGTGCTGCTGGTGCTGGGTTTGGCCTTAGCCTTAGCCTTAATGCATCCCAAGCATCCCGAAGGTACTCCCGAAGGGTGGTGGATCGGGGTAGGGCAAGGTGAGCCTTAATTAGGCAAAGATCATCAAACATTGAATCATGATGTTCAAATAGAGTAGATGCAGTAGTAGATACACGTGTGTTTTTAGTGTAAAGAAAAAGATGGATGTGTAGGTGGACAAATGGGTGGATAGCAAGATGTAGATATGGAAAGATGGATTGACTATTGGAGAAGTAGATACATAGACTATCGTAGACTGGTAGAGAAAATAGGCCGCTTTGAATATGTGTGCATGTTTGAATAGATGTGATTCATTTGGGTTTACCTCTTGCAGAGGTGATCGGATTTCCCATGATGTGTTCATTTCCAAATTTGCATTTGGAGGAGATTACAGTCGGACGCGTGCGACCACAACGGGTTTCACAAGCCATGTGGGAATGATTCCCTACAAGTACTTGATTTGTATGAGGATGTCTCGTTGTTTCAAAGCTTTCATTGCCTCAAGCCTCAAGGTCCAACGTTTGCTTCATTTTGGTTCATGGTGATTTACCGGAATATGTCATGTCATCAACCCAATATTTTGTTACATAGCCAAACTCAAGTTGGCTTTTTTTCCAGCATTATTTTTGGAGCCTCACAAGATTTTGACTCTTGTATAGTTTCCTTCAAAAAGAAACAACTGCTTTTGAGATTCCTTGCTGGTTTCACCCTGCAGAGGTGATCCCGGAAGCTGAACCTCATTGGGGTTTCATCTTTCTATTTTTTTCCAGCATCTTCCTGGCCCCAACCCTGAGAACACCCCATTTTCCCCCCGGCGTTTCCCTAAGGAAAAACCTCAACGAAACCAACCAAACCGGTTCCCCCGGTGTATCAGCCGTTGAAAATCGCCAGGAAGTGATGAGTCCATTGACTTGCATCAACAGCAACTTTGAGAGTCGGTGGAGTTGTGGAGTACTTGACTTTGGAAGAACTGTGGCGCAATCTTTTTTTCTCATAAGGTGGACATTTATTTATACACATATATAGGTGGAGAGTTACATATTTATATGCATGTAGTATATATGTATATTTATTTAAGTGCTAGTCTTAAAAACATATTAGTTTTAGGTATCTTGTTTTCTTATTGTGTACTTTTTTAACTTGTACCATTTCTGTGTGCATAGTGAGGTATTGGTTGATCCTGTCTTCAGGTAAATGTAGGTATAACATGGTATACCATGAAATTTGCAGCCACAAATGGTGTGGGATTCGAAAAAAATTGGTGGGAGCACATCGTGGGTGGTGAGATCTCCAATCCCAGTTCTACAAGGTGTATCAATCCACTTGAGCCGCATTTTGTTTCGCAAAAAAACAAGTTGGTCCTAGCAACATGACTGTCCTATCCAAGGGCGCTAATGTACTTCCGAGTTGCTCTCTCACTTTTTGTCACGATACAACACCTTCCTTGCGAGTTGTCCACTAACGTTTAGTACATCTTATTAATAAATGGCGATGTTTGATGATGATGAATGCGGATTCGGACCAGTTTATTGGTCAAACCTGCATTTCCTGAAGTGAACAAGACTGTGAAACTGGATGAAACTAGTAGATCGGATGTTATGTTTTCCATTGTTTTTTCACCATTACTTACTTGAGATGCGAAACCGGCCCTCCCATTGTTTGAGCCCTGTCATGTTTTTTTCATGAAGCGGATATTTAGACAAAATGCAAATATGTATTTACATATATATATATATTTATATATATATATATATTCTAGCCAAAGAACATCTCAAGCATGTTTCTTTCCTTGCACATACTTGAATCTCAAAACGGAGGCAGACAGATATAATTTCTTTAATCAACATATATATATATATATCACATACATATATTCAAAAATATAGATATTAGCAGGAAGAATTTTCAAGACTTCCAGCCATGTCCAGCCGTGGCCAGTATTTTTCATACAGATTCTCCCACCCAGGCATTACATGGCCGTTGCACAAGAAGTACATCACGGGCATTTTCACCTGGGACCTATTGGTGGCACGAAACCGACCCCTCCCACTGATACGGAAGTGGAAGCCAAAGTGGCGGAAGCGGAGAATGCCTCGGTGTCTTGGAAGAGACATGTTACCTCAAAGGTGCCCATTCACCAGAGATATATACCTTTATTTCTGTCACTGAAGTGTTGCAAGGCTTCCAATTGTACTACGGGATGTTTGTTGTTGTGTTGTTTTTGTTGGGTTGTTTCATGCGAGTGGCGGGGGGGATTGAAAGGGGTAAGATGTCCTCCTGTTTGTTTTGATTTGTTTCCAACTTGGTGATTTTCTATGATTCTACAGAGAATATATATATATATACATCTAAAATACACCATATCCTACCATATCATCATATCATTCCATTTCATATGATGACGTTCCCAAAAAAAAACATGTTTCTGATGTTCCACTTATCATCCAAGGTGTCATTGACATTGCTAGGTGTCTTGGCATTGGCATGGCAATCCATGGTGAACCGGACCGGTGATTTGGAAGCCTCCAAAAAATCTCACACCGCGACACCGGGTTGGCACAGATTTCTTGGGGTTTGGGAAACTTTGGGATGCAAACCTCCCAAGTGAATTCTCAATCACCCAAAGCCTCAAATGAAGGCACAAAACTTACCAAAGTTGTGGTTTTGAACTAAAACTCCACTCATGCCATCAGTTGTTGTTTGGAGCACTGTTCACAAGATACAAATTCAGCAGTATCATCTGAACCAGCATGAACTTTTCACCTTGACAGTTTGAATTCCTTGTGAAAACAAAATAATGCCAATCGCATCCATGCAAAGTATATTGCCCACATGTGTTTTTTTTTTAATGGCAAATGAGGTAGATATATCATACATGGATTGTTTGGGGTAGGACAACGACTTTGAACATGCTCATGTCTTTTGATGTCCTTTGCATTGGCAAATATATTGTCTTCCCAGGTTGCGTAGGTTTTGTGATGGCTACCTTCTACTTGGTGAATTTTCCCGATGAGGATATTCAACGCATTTCCTTGGAAGTGAAACTCGGAGCATGGAAAAAATGCGAAAGCCAATGGCTGGATATTTATATATATATATATGTGAGTTTTTTGAAACATATATATTTACAAACATTATGTTTATATATACATTTATATATATATTATATATATATTTTTGATTTATTTATATTATATATACATGAATTATATGCTCAGGCTGGTTGAATGATGATGTATGTATCAAGAACTGATGGAGCGTACCCCATTCAACGTACCCCTACATGCAAGCAAGATCACGCCACTCATTGTATTTTAGGGGTGTTGCCCTGGTAGATAGTCATGGCCTTTGTGTTGCCCTGATAGACAGTCAGACCCGTTGCACTGTGCAAATTGGGTACAACAGGTACCTCCAAACAAAAAAGGGGTACGCTCGCCAAAGTGGGAAGATTTATCCACAATTTACACACTTTCGTGAGCGTACCCCTTTTGTAGGTCGTTGGTCGGAGGGCTGTTTGGGTCACCTATAATTAATTTGCCCATATTGACAATAATTAATCCTTGTGATACCTTTCTGAACAAATTGGGATTTGTTTCTGAGCCTTTGCTTTCAATTCTGCCAGGGTCCACTCTGAAATGATAAAAATGCAACCGTTTAGATATTCCTATTTAGGGCTATTTACACCTATCTAGGAAAAATGCAAAAGGTTACCCTAAAATGGGTACATTCCAAGCATCCTTGAATGTAATGTTCAAATCCGTTAAGCAGGTCGGTGTAGATAAGGGAAATCCACCCAATAATGGTTGGACATTGCAGGCATTTTGGGGGTTGAGGGATGACGCAGGCACTGGGATTTGCTCACCATATGTATTTTCCCTGGGAAATCTTGAGGTTATTTTTGTGGATGCGCCAAGGGAGGTAATTCATTTAGGGAAACTGCATTTTTTTTGGGAGGTACGGATTCTTGAATGATGATATGTGTATGTATATTAATTTGTATCATTTCGTGGCTATACAAATTCTTGTGGTCTCAAACTACGAATCTATGAAGGAAAAGATGGAACTGGCTGTTGACGGGTGGTGCACGTCATTGCCGTTGTAAATAGATGTTGGCAAACTATAAGAAAAGATCTGAACCCACTTTTGAATGTGGTTTTAGTGAGGGAAACCTTCCAAAAAAGGCCTTAATTTTGATTGGTGAATCATGATAGGTTAGTCAGATACATTGGACTTACCATCATTGCCTACTGCGAGATTGGAAGGTGAAAGCAACAAAACACATCAGTGGATTTCTGGATGTTGGACATTCCAAACTTAGTCTTCCCATAACATAGCACTTTATTGGTGCTTTCCTGCCCTCTTGCACAGGAATATAGCAAATAGAAATCACATTGTTTTAATTGAGAAATGCGTTTACACCCCTGAAAATTCACAGGGAACCTA
Source organism: Breviolum minutum Mf 1.05b.01 (assembly GCA_000507305.1). Lineage (NCBI taxonomy): Eukaryota > Dinophyceae > Suessiales > Symbiodiniaceae > Breviolum > Breviolum minutum. Next base: position 18,833 of record DF239701.1, on the reverse strand, counting down.
AAAATCACCCAGTTGAACAGGAAAATCATCATCTTCCAAACTTCCATTTTTGGAAAACCATGTTGGTTTTCCAGGGTGTATTCGAATGGATTCTCCCTTTGATGAAGCTAACCGTTTGAAAATTCCCAGAATCCGATCCCATCGATGGAACACACTCAGGATCAATTCAACCATCAGCGTCTTTGGTGCTTTGCCTCTTGACCTTGAGCTGTGGTTATTGTTGAGGCATGAAAACCTGCAATAAGTATCCCCCTGGCTGTTTCCTCTACAGAACTCGCATCCTGGGATATGGATGTATATGTTTTTTATAGAGGCATTACCTTCTACAAAATTGAGAGGTCGAGTGTGGATGTAGATGCTCTGAAGCAGGTTGTCCCCCTGCCCAGGATGCCAGTCACCACTTTTCGGATGACGCTATATTTTTCAGTTTCGGGGATCCTAACCTAAACCTTCATGTGCCGCTGGGACAACCCAAGATACAGTGAGATAATATAACATACATATCAACTGCTGCAGGATTTCTTCCATCAACACTAGGCGCAAAGTGTTGATCACTTTGGATTTTTGAAAATTTGTGAGGCACACTTGGAAACCTGCGAAAATCCTGGAACTGTCCATGGACACTTAGCATCCCAAGACCACCGAATACAAAAAAATGGACCTTAGAAACCAGGCCACTTAGAAACCAGGCCAATTCTTGGACAAAGCGACATCATGGTATGAACAGATTCCCTGTTGAGGGCTAGCCCACCTCAAGGGGCTGCCGTTTTTTGTTGCCAACCGAACGGTGGTGAAACCTGCGCGTAGCAGCTAAGGCTCCTCTTCCACAGCATGCAAGAGTTGCTGGAAGAGTATGTCTTACCGGAGCCTAAGCACAAACGTTCAGTGAACAAAAATTGATAATGCCCAGAAGCCGAACTGGTATCGACTCTTTGTTTTTAATATTCTACAGTTACTTTCCAGTAAGTGCATTGGAAAAAAAAGTGTGAACTGAAAATTCTGTGTTGTTTGTTGAACTTTTACCAACCTGCCTTTTCAACTGGTTAATTTGGTTTGCTTCTTCTTTTTTCCTCCGCAGGAACTTTCCATGTGGCAGGAGGCAGATGACGGGGATGGGAAAAGATTTGGTCAGTTTCCCCATGTAGTGCCTGTTTGAGTTTTTTTTTGGATGAAATCATACTTTGTTGAATGGGAATATTGCCATAGCTTCTTGTAGTGTAATTCAAAAACGTAATTATAATTACAAAGAAATGCATAATTACTATAACCATAAACTTTAAACATATAAATATATATATTATATATATAATATATGTATGCACAAGAAGATCAAGAATGCACCATTCATACATGTACATCAAGTGTGCATACTCATGCTTTATGTATGCATTTCTCATGTGTCTGGCATGACATATCTTTTCTTAGTTCCCAACAAATTTATTTATTTCTCTTTATGTATATAAAAACCCCTGCGTTTCGATAACAAAATGATTCTGCGTACCCGTGGTGCCTTACCTCCAGGTGTTGCTTTCCATGTTGCAGATGTTTCTGTGGTTCGGCTTGTTGCAGCTAGTCCTGGCCTACTATTCGGGTGCGATAGGCAAGAACGAGGTCACTTGGAGCTACAAGGGAACCAGAGAATGAGGAGATATATATTTACATTTCCAATAATTGAATATCATATCATTTATGTTAAAAAAAAAGATTGTTAAATGAACGAAAGAAGTGAACTTTCAATGAAGAGATGCCAATAGCTTGGACATCAATCCGCAAGTCATACCATCCATGTAAGGTGTATTTCCCTACATTTGGCTGATGTTGATGGTAAATACAGGTAAATATACCAGCTCATCATTCATTTCCATGGGCCCTATGGTAGTAATGTTCTGAAATTCGCCAGGTCAGAAGTTGTTACATTGACTGTAAGTACCCTTCCTCCCATAATCACGGTTCAGTGGAAAATTACCCTAAATGAAAGGAAGCCAATATTGGAGATACATCCACTTTTCCACTGAACCATGATTATGTGGGGAAAGGTGTAACTTTGTAATCACTTCTCCCTTGTCAACATATTTTCTTCTTGGAAGATTTCGTTTAGTCTCGAGGTCGTCATGATGAGAAACGATTCTTGCTTGGCGATCCAGAAATGGTGTTCTCCGCGAAGCAGAGCCATGCTCGAAAAGTCTTCGAATGAACACTGGCGCGTCACTGGGCCCCAAAAAAAAGTGCATAAAGGAATATGGTAGGGGTCCTTAAATTACCCATATTGGGGGTATGCAGTTTTTGAGTGGTTTGCCCTTACTAGCAATTACATTGTTTGGGTTGGTAATATAATGACCTCTTCGTGGGGTAAGTGATTGCGGGAAGGATTTGTTCAGAACTGATGTGTAAGTGATGCGCATATAAATGTGATCCGCATGCATTTGATACTTGTGAAAAAGAGGAGCCCCTTAAAATGGAAAGGCAAACTTGATTCAGATGGTAGTGAATGCCTACTTTACATGAATTTGGATCACTTGCACCCCCTTTTTCACTTCCACATGACGTCATATCATACATCTCTGAAATATTCATGTGTGTATCAAGTTGTTGGTAGCTGTTTTGATATTCTCCCTCTAAGTTTCCGTTGGTTCCTGCATTTCTCAATGTCATGTACCGGACCCAGCCCCCCCCGACCCCCCAACAAATGTGACAAAGTTTCATGATTCCATCAAAATTTCCACAATTTATATAATCAATACTTAACTACCATAGTCGATGGGCTGGAACTCGGACCCAAAACGGACAACCTTCCCAAAGATGATAATGTTAGTGGTATAAGATGCCTTTTATAATTGGTACCCTCCAGGAAACTAACATATCCCACCTGGGGAAAAGGAAAATCATCTTCAAATGTGCCTTATCAGGGGGATATGTTAATTCCCTGGAGGGTATATCTGATGTTGTTGCCATTTTGATCATTCACCTCCCCCTTGAAGACGTGGTATTTTTTGCAAGGAGATCAAGCTCAACACTGAAGCTTGGGGCATTTTGCTTGGACATGCCACCGGCTTTGCAGCCAAGAATGCATGCAGCATCATGCAGCAGGCGGCCTGGGTGAATGTCAGTGGCAGTTCCGGTTTTGTTGCATCGGTTCCAGGAAAACGCTGCCATATATAGATTCAAACCGTTACTTTAAAAGATTTACCGTATTGAAAACACACACACACACACAGTAATTACGTAAGAAAGCAAGCACTTTTCATTTTTCACATGTTGTCCATCCTTAGTAGCCAGCCAGTAGAAATGATCCACAGATGGCTCTGGCTCTGTTCACTTAGTATGTACTTGTACCTTTTTTTTGAAACGAAACCTTAAAAACACATTTTTTTCAATCCCAAAAAATCCATGTAGGGTAAATTTACCCACATTTATTCCCAAAACTACCTAGGCCCAAATGTAGGTACATATACCAGTCCCATGGATCCTATGAGAATATGTTATGCTCCCAACGTTGGTTTCACCATCAACCTCCTGAACCAGGCAGTGCCTCGAAATTTCTTCTTTTTGGCAGCCATGCCGGTGGCATCCTTCCTGAGCTTTGGAGCCAAAACTCCTGGATGAAAAAATTGGGTAAGGTCACTTTTTATATAGAAATGTTATTCAAAAGCTGATGATTTATTCTGATTTCTTCAACATGAGTCAAGGTTGACTAGATTTTTTGTGTAAAAAAGGTCACTCACTTAGCTCCATCCTTTTAGTATTTTGAGAGGTACAGTTCCAAACTGTATAAAGATAAGTTTGATACATTCCCCACCGCAAACCTGCAGTATACAAACAGTTTGACATAGATATGTTTGTGGTATGATTGCATGAAACAAGCATTCCCGCAGAAATGCGTGGCGCTCTGGCATTTTCCGGTGAAATTGTTTTTTGTGCCTCACCATCTCCGGCTGGCTGCGCCTGGAGGGGAGGTGGCGCTGGACCGAGCCGCCACGCCGGCCTCCGCTTCGTCCTCCCGAAGGGTACATTTTCCCTTTCTGCCAGCAGCTCGCCCTCTTCACTTCCTCCGGCGGCGTCGCGCCGACCCGCCGCTCTCGCACTTCACCATGCCCACTAGAGCAGCTTCTCAGGCGCTGCGATGGCGCAGCTCTTCGCGCTGCCAAAGCTATACCTGAAGTATGCGCGGCTGGCCTTCAGCGCCGTCTCGTCCTTGGCACTGAGGTCGGCGGGCGACAGCTTCCTAGCATGCGTAACGGACAGCTTCCTGTAAGTGCGGGATACTGAAGCCTAACAATTGAGAAGTGGGATAACCATGGTTAAGTTATACCCAAATGATCTTCATGTTGCTCCGGGGCAACGGAAAAAGTTTGTCGGTGTATCCAAGGATGATTTCCATGATCTACCGTGCTACCGATTGGCTTCGTTACAAGAAGACCATGGCTGATGGTGTTGAGGACGAATTTGAAGCACTCTGGCGACACCGGGCTGCAGAAACTGAAGATGAAGTGATGCTTCGGCTGCAGGAAATTGCTGGGCTGCTGCTTGAGTCCTGCAGATTAATTGTGGAACAACCTGTAAGGTTTCAAGTTTCAATTTTTCGTTTAAAGGAGTTTCATCCCCATTTGGGAAAGATATCATTCGGAAACCAACTGGTTTGAAACAACCACATAGCTTCAGATTTGTGGAAAGATGTGATTGTTTTGCAAGGTATTTTGTTGCCTTTTTGGGGGGGAGGAAAAAATTGCTCACATTGCTGGGACAATCTTCGCCATTTTTTTTGTTGGAAACATGTCCTCACTGGTTTCGGAGAGGTGATCCCCTCACCCATTAGCTACCAGACCTCGGAGGCGAAACATGAGCCGAGAAATCTCAACGCTTCAACATTTCTGAAGCCTCTCTTGGAAGCCCAAACGCTCAATGTATGCTCATGTATGGTCTATTTACCTACATTGAGTGTTTTGGAAGATGTTTTCTCCGTTTTTTTTGGGGGGGATGCTCATGTCAAGAGTTCACTTTGCTTTCTCGACCTTTTTTTTTCTTTCCCCCCTTGTGTGAACCAGGCATCATGGAATCACACATCGTCAGATCAACCGATTTTCACAGTTTCATTCTGCATCACTTTAGATAGACCCAACATTTCATTGAGCATAGATACAGTCTTGTAAACTAAACTAAACATAGCCATGGAAAAAAAACATCTACCATGTTTCCTGGAATTTTTCCCAGGAAAAAAAACGGGGGGGAATTTGCCATGGGTTTCTTTTCTATGATGACCGGAAATCAATTCAGGATTTCCTTGGCGGTCTCCTTCGTCGTGGTGCAGATGCGACTTGGTAGCAATTCTTGAAGCCTCTAAAGGTTGCTGTTAGCCTTAGGGAACTACGGCTAACATATCCCACCAAACGGGAAGTTGGGAAAAGCATCAGTTCAAAAATTGACTAGATAAGGGGATATGGTAGTTCACAGGAGGGTAGTTTCAGTTCTTTTGATGTTTTGATTTCATGTTCCGGCAAAACAGTTGCGTGTTTTGAACTTTTTTGAAAGGGTAGGGGTAATCGAACATCAGACAAGTTCTGCCGATTAAACCCTCATTTGTTCATAACGTTTGATGTTTGATTGATGCTTGTGGAGCACTCAGTTTCTGGCAAACCTAGGTTTCGCTTTGGTGTCTCTGGACATTTGCCAAATGCTGCTGGAGAGGATGAAGAGGTCCACTGGCATTCCGACTGGTCTTGCAACTTGGCTCATGATTTGGGATGGATGTGATGGATGGATGTTTGGCATATGGGTTGGGTACTTGGCCCTCCTCCCAGCAATCGAAGAAAATTTCAACCGAACCCAGGAACCTCAAAATACAAAGATGAAAGGATTCCCTTCATCAATAGGTATTTGAGGGCCTGGGGTATGTTTAAGGGGCCCGTTGGGTCTGGCAAATGAAGGTTTATAGGGATTCGATGGCGAAGCATGTAGTAATCCTGGCGGTCATTGTTATTATGGGGAGGAGACCGCACGCAACATATGAGATGGGTGATTAAACTTACCACCATATGCTTAATGATGATTATTTCTTGGTGAATAAGGATGATAATGACAATGATAATACCAATGATGACAATCAGGAGTAGAATATATGCGGGTTTCCTAAAATGGTGGTACCCAACAACCACTGGTTTTCCTACTAAAAATGATCATTTTGGGGTGTTCTGGGGGTACCACCATTTAAGGAAACACCCATATGACAATTTTGATTCAATATGCTGAGTGGAGGAGGATGACAAAGGTGTTTTATTGCTGTGGTGATGTTGGAACTTTGCTTTGTCGACGCACTTGGATTGACCCTTTTTCCATCGCGATGTTTTCTCCTTTTAAAGCTACAGTGCCATTCTAATCTAGGTGGTGGTTTCAAATACTTTTTTAATTTTCATCCCTACCTCCATTTGACTCATATTTTTGAGATGGGTTGAAACCACCAACCAGTAATTTGATGGGGTATAGAAATATAAACCGCACATGGATGTTGTCATCTTTATTTTATTCCACTTCAGGACACATGAGCAATGAGAAAAACGTTTAGGGAGGGGATTGTACTAAAAGGTTGGAATTTTCCAGTTCACCCATGTGTTTTTATCGTTGCCACCTGTGCACAAAAATCACCCTTCCCCAAAAAGACAAAACGACGAATCCTGAGGTGCGTTGCTCTTGTTGGTGGGTTTGGTGCCAGGCGTTGCTGATATGGTCCCCTTGGTCGCACCCACCAGTGGCAGGGGGTTGTTGCTTTTGGTTGGATAGGAAGTAGGAAAGCTCCAGCAAAAAAAATAACATTTGGAACCCCAAAATGGAGGTGAAATCTTAAGAGATTCCAAGGGACTGAGAGTGGTAGCCTTTGGTACAAATGATATCTACATTTTAATTCTCTTAGTTTGCTTCAGATGATTTTCCTTTTCAATCGAGTGATTTTGAGCCTTTTTCACCGCCATCTATTTTCCAAGGTCCGCCCTCCGTTGAACTTGGGCAAATTTCTCATTAATAGTCATTTGGGCAAATTATAGCGACCAAAGCGCCGAGCTCACCCCAAATTTAGTGGGTTTAAGGGAATCCCCCCCCCAAAAAAAAAAGATGGCCTTAGTTTCAGGTTCGGGATTTTTGGGGCAAGTTGCCCAGAATCATGCCGTGTGAAAAAACACACATTGGAGACTTTGGAGCGGGATGAGAAGTTGAATCTCCAAAATGACTGAGATTTTTTTGGTCATTGAGTGGAAACCATTTCTATGACAATGACTGTCAGAGATATAGACTTAAAGTATACATTTTAAAGTAGTATTTTTCCAGCACCTTCAAATCCACAAAATGATGAAATCATTGCAGAAAATGGAAACTTGATGAAAGATTCTGACACTACGGGGATCTACAGGGGGCTATTGCAAAACAGTCATGCATGGATTCATTTCACTTCGGTATTGTATCATTTATTCCCAGACAAAGCAGCATACATACGCCCAAGTTGTATCAAGTTGTAGCACAATGTGTGGATTTTGTTGAGATACAAGTGTCATTCTAGATGCAAGTATAAGTTCGAAGTTGGTTCTGATATGTTCCGGTTTGCACTTGTTTTATATGATTTTTGCATGTGTTTACATTAAGTTTTTTTTGTCTTCAGACCGACTCTGCTGGACTTCCAGTCACAACAAAGGTTATGAGCTACTCAGCGCCTTGTGAATATGTTTTGCATCATGATGGTTTAGCCCATATACAGTATATTTCCATATTTCAAAAAACATATTCCAAAGCCGAGGAGGTAGATAGATAGCCGCACTACTACTGGCAAGTTGCAAATATATATAATATATATATATATATTTTTATTTATATTTTTTGCCTCTCTTTATATATATATAAATCCATGTCTATACATTTTTAATTTGTTCTAAGAATGTGTTTTAATTCCAGATGAAGACATGTTCAGCACCAACATCCCAGATATATTTTCGCCTTGTTTCCTGTATATATGTTTCGTGACTCAGGTCCGCATCCTTTGCAACCGATCCGTCGGAGAATTCAAAAGGATCATCAGTGGTGAAGGCCCCAAAAGCATCTGCGGGATACAGAAATCCGTTGGGCACCCGCCTTTTCCCAAGGCATTTTTTGAAGATGATTTTCCTTTTTTCGGAGGTGGGATATGTTAGGAAACCCTGGAGGGTTTCCTTCCGTCGTTTGGAAGACTTTCAGTTCGTTTAATGTCAAATATTGGCATTCACAGTGGGCTATGACAGTGTCACCCCTTGGAAGCAGAAGGTGATGCAGCATGTTGAAGAAGGGAAACGAGTCAAAATATATCAACACATCACAGCTAACTGTTGACAAATATGTATACATATATGCATACATATACGTATGTATATATTTGTTCTTGCTTGCCTTTTTTCCAAGAAGCCTCTAACAGGACCTAGTGAACGGACCTCTAAACCTGAGTATTTAATAGCTCTAGCAGCTTACTCAGGGGTCCGTTGGTAAGGTCCCATTTAAGTTTTTGACGGATGTTTGCATTTTGGTTCAGAGTAGATACAGTACAGAAGAGGGGATTAAGTATCTTCCCTGATGAGATTTGCTTCGTCATTGCTATGAAATGTTAGTTTCCAAAACCATTTCCCACGGTGTGTTTTTCACTTATTGATACCCAAGATCACCACCAGTGACTGCGTGACTATGTCTATAGTATTTGTGGGTACTCTACATCCGACCTTTTTTGGGTTCATGACTGTGCGCTGTCAGCCGTGTCAAAAATCTGCCATGATTTGTTCAAGAGGTTTATGGTTCGACAGTAGGGATCAAACTATAGCATATCTGATCATGTCTGTTTATTTATGCAAGTGTACATTTACAATCATTTTCCCAAACGACATGTTTTTGATCTAGAAATTCCGCTCATTTCATGAATGTTTTGTACATCTTCATACATTTACTTCAATTCCTTTCGCACATCTCAAGTTGTACCCTTTTTTTGGCCTCCCAAGTCGGGTCGAGAGTCGAGACCGTGGGTTTCAGGTGAGGAAGAAGGAGAAAGGTGCAGAAACTGGCTGGAAGGAAGCTTGGCACTGCTTGAGTGGCCTTTTGATATATGTTATCCTAAACGAATACGAAAAGTATGATGGATGACTATGACAGGTTTGTAGTCAATCTTGAGTGAGACAACATATAAACATGATGGTCCTGCCTGTGCCTCCAAATCAGGGTTTCTAATTTGGGAGCTCAAAGTTGGTCATATAGGTGCCAGGCCATTTATAAAGCCCAATTTCATCCAATTTTGGCATTCGGATGGGTGACGGTTTTGAAATGATTGGCCCAATGGCAGGCCGACAAAAGGATTCAACTAGTTCATGTATATAATTGAGCAAGCAACGTATATGATATATTTATGTCATTAATTATGTTTGTGTATATCTATGTGTATCCTACATATCCAATTGCAATGACATATAGTCATATAATTATAGTTACATACATATGTTATTTATATCTACACCTATGACGCCTTGGCTTGTGAGCAGGCCAGGGTCACAAGCGTTTTTAAAAAATCCCAATACCCACAGACCTGCCTTGCCCTGGATTGAACGAGGAATCTCATCCATGTGTTTTGCATGGTGCATCCACTTTGCCGTCGAAACTTGGCTGTCTTGATGTGGAGGAGGACATGGCGCTTCCAGATGTAGATTTTTGTGATACACCCTAGAAAATTGACATGTTGAACCCCAAAAATAGAGGTTTGGATGATGATTTTCGTCTTGAATTTGGTGATTTTAAGATTCCAGGTTGATTTTTGCGGGGTCTCTTAGCCAAAGTTTTGATGTGTTTTGTTGGTGTTTTTGATGATGATGATGGTTTTGCCATCTGAAAGGTCACCATGTTTGGCACAGATAGGTTTGGGTCGGAGGTGGTGGCAAGACATTGATGGGACTCCTTGAAGCTGCAGAATTAGTGAAACGACGGGGTAGATCCACTGTTTTAATGGCAGCGTTCTATCAACAAAGAACTCAGCGTAGAGTCCAAAGATTGCACCAAAAACCAGCAAGGACTCAAATTGATATGGAAATACTAAAAAGTACCACTGATGGAACAGAAATCCGGCTAACCACCTGGGAAGCAGATTTATTCCCTGTAAAGAAAGGGATGAAGTACCGACCTCAACTGCTGCAGGATTTCTTCCATCAACCGTATTTGTAGCATCCTGCCTGGGCCAAAGCTAACAAGTTGGTGAATTTTGCAGCGTAAAAAACAAGCTGCAATTCCGATACCACCAGCCAACCTTTCCGGATTTGCTTATGAATATAAAAGGTAGATATGGTAAATAAGATTCATATATTTATATGAATATGCAAATTTACTGTATATACATAATATAAATGTCACTTTGTACTGGATCTATATCACTGGACTTTCTGAAAGCTTATTGGCAAACAAAAGCAGCGCATTTGTTTCTATAGCAATACCTTTGGACCCCACAACCATGAATGATGAAGGTTGTAAGCCATCAAAATATGGGTTATAACCCCTAAAAATGAAGGTTTTGGGTTCCCATGGCACCACCTAGCATGTATAAAACCCTGTAAACAATGGGATATTTACCATATCAACTGGTGCAGGGTTTCAGCCATCAACCGTAGTAATTGCCCACCCTAACCTGACGACATTGTCCCACCCTGCCCCCCAAGGATTGGTGGATTGAATCCCATTCAAACCTGGAAGGGTCCATGAGAGCAGTGATTTCAGCCTTAACGGTCACTGCCTTGGCCTTTTCCTTGATTTTTGTATTGGACAAGGTAGCAGATGCTCGGCTTTTGTTCACTACAAAACATTTTTTTGGTACCCTAAGAATCATGGGATCTCAAAACTGGTGGTTTGGAGATCCCTCTCACCCCTGCTATACACATCCAAACCCTTCTATAGCAGGGTCCAGTGATTCTTAGGGTACAAGAATAAAAAATGAGGTGGACTTGTGTTTTTTTTGTTGGTTGAGGGGGTTGGAATTTAACAAAATCCAGGCTGACAAGGCGATATAGGTGATGATAGGAAAGGCCGGGAAGTTCAAAAAACTCAGTGGTCCATGGAAACAAATTGCTTCATTTTTCCTGGTCATCCTTCGACTTTGGGAGGGCCCCTTCGACTTTGGGAGGGCCCCTCGACTTTGGGAGGGATGAATCACTTTTTTTTAACGAACCTTTTTTTGTCCGTGATAATGAAGTCAATGGGGACCCGGGACCCTTTTTTTGGCATAACAGATCCCTGAAAACCCCTGTGTTGGAAGATGATGTCAGATGTTCTGTTTTTTGTTTCAAGAAAAACGACTCTTTTGGGTGGATTGATGATTTCTATGTGAGTTGTTGGGAGTGTAGACAAGGACATCCTGTATTTGTTCAGATAATGTTCAAATATTGTTTTCTGCCTGAAACTGTAGATGTGCGGTATCACTTTGAAGGCTCGCATCCTTACAATGTTGCATCTATCCGAGTCAAACACCTCACATACTATAACAACTTCAAAAAAAACAGACCAACAAAAAAAACATGCAAAACTTGGTCACTTTCACAAGTCCCAAAAGTTGTCTTTGCGTTGGCAAGGAGTGAAAATCAAAGGTTACGAACGTTCTACACCTCCACCCATGCTACAAAACACATCTACCTACCCACCCAGCCACCACGATGCTTGGGCTAAGGACATGCACTTCGACGACAAGGAACTCTTTCGTGCCTTGCGTGGCATGATCTCGGGCCTGGGTCTTCTTGTGCCTTGGTCACGAAGTCTTGAAAAAAACTGCTGGTGAAATCAGCTGGAAATGATCAGATGATTTTTGTGTTGGTAAAAGTTTCAAAAAAAACACACTGGATTTGCGCTATAAAAGAAGGCAATATAATATATATATATATATTTTTTTTATTTGAGTCATTTGATAATTCTGATATATTAAACTACCAACCTGTTTTATATGAAAAAGTTGCTATATTCACATATGTTTTTTGACACCAATCTGGCAGGTGTGGAACAAACAACAGTCAAGAAAGATTGATCAATGCATGGATGCGATGTTGATTTTGATTAACTTGTTAACTGCATGTTGTTCATCCATAGTATACCCCTTAAGGATCCAATCACCTTGTCAGATGATGATTGGGATATATAATCATCTCCTCAGAAGTTGATTGGATCCATAAGGACCTAAGTGGGATATAGATGCCAGGTTTGGATTGTAGTTGATTTCTATGACATACAGATGTTCAAGATGAAAAAGTAATTTGGTGGTTAGATTCATTGATGACACCGGCATTTCAGTGCATTTCTTTCCAACCAAACAGATCACACAAACCTTTATGCTCCCATCGTGCTGGAGGTTTTACAAGCATGCGTTTTTACAACAAAAATTGAAGTTCGATAAGGACCCTACGAAGAATATGATAGTCCTGGTGCTCACTACTTGGATGGATCGCCGTAGTATGCATCTAACTTTCTACTGTACAACCATCCTAGGTGTTTGCGAGCACAAGGAGCCCATGAATATGCATGAATATGCTACAACCTCAAATTCAACAATAGTTTTGTTTTGATGATCCTTTCATTCAGTATATCTCATTTTTCCAGGCATGTTTCAGTACACAAATCCTTGTTCCAAAGGTATCCTTTCTAGAAAGCCCATTGCCTTCCCTGATCACCTGCTACCCCAAAAGATCGTATCATCAAAATGACACCACTTGCAGGTGGGTTTCTCTTGGGAGCGTTGCTTTGATGCTTCTGTGGAGGGCTTGGCAAATCATCATTACATGGGAAATTTGCCTCCAGCTCTCAATCGAATGGTACCTTTGGTGCAGATGGGAAGGGAGACCCCCTCCAAAATAATTGCGGGTTCTAAGTATTTTTACTTTTAAGGGTTCGGGGGTTACAGGGTTGGAAGGTGTACTTTAATTACACATGTTTTTTTATTGTATACTATATATTTTGATCAAGGCAACTTACTTATTTGCCCAGATTTGTATGTTGTAAAACTAAGTATCGAAGACTGGTTAACTGGTAAAGGACTGAAAGAAACAGGAACTATGATCCAATTCCCAATGTGTAGTCGGCAATGTCCATCGAGACGGCCATAAATATCCCACAAATGATCTCATGTTTGAGGGTCGTACTTTGAAAATCAAGATCTTGATTGGAACTGACACAAATGTCAGGCTTGAAAATATATTTCAAGATGTGTTTCTTTTTTCGGGGAACATGTGCTGCGTTGTGCAGCAAGTTTGGTTTTAATCAGATTATCCGCGTTCCTATTCCCTTGGTGGAAAAACTAGATGGTCTTGGTATGTTTTGGTCACAAGTGGTGCAGGTAGCCGCTAGATAAAAACCCAATTTTTACCGGCTTAGACACCAAATAGCATGGAAAGGTATCAGATCCACCCCTATACTCGAAGTAAAACCTATTTGGGAAATTATCAGTATACCAGTATATATTGGGTGTTGGCCACCTCCCAGGATGCAATTATTGGCAAGGTTTTGGATGGGGTAACGGTTCGCCTGGATACCTTGTGCTTCACAAAGTTTCAATGAATTTGTATTTTCACCTCTGCCTGGTTAGATGATCCAATCTGACAAATATGTTTCAATTGGGTTGGTTCAACCACCAACTAGTTATAGTGGCACTTTTCCACAACATCATCTAATTTTGGAAAAAAGCTCGCGTTAAGAGAAGTCCAACGGATTCTTTGTTGATCCCCAGGCTTTGGCTGTTGTGCTGGCCATGATGGTACTACCTGCTTGGAAATGGTACATCCTTCCCATGTTGCACAGAGAAGATGAAGAGGAACATCCTTCGGAATCACAGGAACCACACTTGCCTTGCTTATTAAATCGACTTGGATCTTTGGACGAGGAGAAGCTAGATGGTGGCGCTAAGAAGGTCCTACGAAAATATTCAAGCCTCAGTAGCCAAGGATCCTTGAGAGATTTGGGATCTCTCAATTTGATTTCTGCTTAGCCAATGACTAGGTAGATTCATCAGCCGTTTTGGGATGTGGAAAAATGCATTATTTTTTTCCAAAAAGCGTGTTTCTATAGTGATTCCTAGCGCCGCGGCGGGCCACTTGAAAGAGTGAGGGCCATTAAACATCTTAAGTTTCATGGACTCAGATCATGATCATGACATGGAATTCACTCAGATGTTTTTGTTTTTAAACCATGAAATTAGACTGAGGAGGATGATTAATTTGAGAAAAGCCCTATAGCCAATGCCCGGCATTTCCCATTTGTTTTCCAGAATTCAAACCACAAAACACGCTCACTTGCTCGGAAGTTTTCAGCGAGCAAGTGCTCAATGCAAGGCTTTGCCAACTGGAGGCAATGCAATATGCAAGTCTTTTACGCCAACAATGCAGCCAGTCGAACGTATGCAACAGCCATCAACGTTTGACCTTTGCCTTAGACGCCTGTGGGGATTGTGGCACGGGACCAATGCTAGCTATGCATGTGCTGAGCACTGCTGCCTCTTAATTTGACAATTAATTCAATTTTCGGCAACACCAGAATGACCTGGAAAGCCGGAGGAAGTCGCCAGTTGAATACTGAAGGTACACAATGAAACACCTTTGAAGTCAATCATATTTGGTGACAGTGGAATGCTTCCCAGGAACTTTGGAACATCTTTGGGCGCATCCCAGGAATCATCATTACACTCCCTGAAACTGACATGGCCCCATGGAAAAGGAGATGGAGACGAACTCGGAAACCATGATTTTTAGGGGTAAACTCCTTAAGGAGGCTAACTTTTCAATACTTTTCAGACGTTTTTCGGAGCTGTTTGTGGGACCTGGGACCAGCATCGGAAGTCTTTGGGAAAAAGGTGCGCTACCAGCACCTCCATTTTGTACCGTGCAAGCCGCCCCCCCTTCACCGCTCCATGTCTGCTGTGAAAATCTTTGTATATTCCACCTGCAGTCGTGGCAAAAGACGCTGTGCTGGATTGAAGTTTTGGGGGAGATGGAAGCTAACTTGACAAACTTCTGAAAAGGACCATAAATTAAGGTGGCAAAATGAACAAGAAAACAAATAGCCAAGGATATGATGAAGCTAATGCACACAATATATTTAAACATCATATGTTTGTTTTTTCACAATATCACAATATCTATGTTTTGTGTACACATCACATCCATTGTCCCAGGCACGATCGCAACGCCGTGCCTCGGTAAGCGTGTTTTTTTTTCCCCAGCTGTTGTGGAGGCCTTGAAATGGGGATATACCGTAGATATACCCAAATACCTACCCTAAGAATCACGGGGAACCCTGCAAAAAAAGAGGGGTTTGGATGTGTTTTTAGCAGGGGTGAGAGGGATCTCCAGTCCCCACCAGTTTTGAGATCCCATGATTCTTAGGGGTACGTGATTTTTCAGATCAAAAAAAATCCCTCCAAACCAACAAACATCGCCCCCCTGAACTGAATACATTTTGTGTTGCCAGCCATCGATCCTATTCCAGGTGGTATATGGAATGGATTACCTTCCCTAAAACTAACAAACATCATGGCCCCCCCCCCCCCAAAAAAAAAATGGGCCTAAAATGGCCTCATTTTGGAAACGATCATCTTCCCACCAACCATGTTCAGTCTGTCATGTTTGTTAGTTTCAGGGAGGGGGGTCCGAGCTGCACATGGCTAGACTCCGGGGGTATTTTTGGGCTGAACCAACCCACCCTTCATATTTAAAGAAATGGTTGGATGACTAACCCTGGACCGAGCATGTGCCGGCGTTTGGTTTTAAGGAGGGTTTGTTTCAATTTGGAGGTGTTGTTTTAGAATCTTTACATGTAGAATAGAAGGGCAGGTCCCCCCACAAAAAGAAAAAACCTATGCTATTTGTGTTTTAATGGCTGAGGCTCCAGGAGCTTAAGGAGCTGGAAGATGATATATTTATTTCTAGGTGGTGGTGGTGGTGGTTTATATGTTTATATATTCGGGAGATTGTGCTATTTGACGAGCATATATTTCAGAAGGGTTTTCACCACTATTTGGTATACAGTACTAGTTTTACGAACTGCTTTTCCAAGAATCTACCAATCAAGAGTACATAATTTACACGTGACACGTGGCTTATATGACAAGCTACTTGCGAAACAGACATCATACCAATTGGCGATTTTCTAAGTACCCATGGACATTTAAGTAATCCAGGGAATTTGAGGCGGCAAAAAAACAATGACTCTGAGTAGCTCTGTGTAGGGAAGTGATCATCAGCATTCATGAACTTCTTTGATGACCCTCATGGCGGCCCTTTAAGAACTACTGTAACACTGCATCTTTCCAGGATTTTTTAGAACAATGAGTGATGAACTACCATTGTTCAGGCACCTTCCGGCCAAGCCTTGCTGCAGTTGCGAATAGTTTAAAGGGTACACTCCAACAGCCTTACGTCGTGACGGTTGCGAGTCTCCAATTGTTTTGAGCAAACTTTGCATGACAACAAATAGCAAAACAGCCCTGCTGACTCTTTTAGTAAAAACATTGACACCATACCAAGAAGGAAGCTCCTGGTTCTGGTCTTTCCCAATTTGTTGTTGAAGCTTACTTTTTGGAGTGTTTGGCATTTTTTTTCTTTCTAGTACTGTGACTTATATAAGTGAGTTGAACTTATTTAGATTCGTTTGGCAAGGTAGTTGCAAAACAACAAAAAGCGGTGCAAACAAGATACGGTATATAACGACTTTAACCATTGAGTATGGACAAGCACCCCAAGTATCCAAGTCACATGTTGCCAAGTCCGCTACTGTTTCTTGCTTCAGAAATCACGCAAAAGATTGGCAGTTTATCCATGAATACAGTAGGTTTTATACATCTCTTTTGTGGTGATCGGAGGATTTCTGAAGCAACAGCAGTACGTTCACACTTTCACATAGGTGATTAAGCAGAGCTTGCTATATTTTGATATGTTAACCCCAAGCCCAGAAGATACCCGAGACCCCCAAACCAACAGGTCCTTTCATTTGGTGTTTTGAGGATGCCTGGGGTATTGCTCAGGAAATGTTATCAACTTGTACCAGGAATCCGGTAGCTGCAGGGATACAAAAGGTATGTAAAGTCATCTTAAAGCTAGGTGGTGGTTTCAACTATTTTTGATTTTCATCCCTATTTGGGGAGGAATTCCAATTTGACGAGCATATTTTTCAAATGGGTTGGTTCAACCACCAACTAGTAAAGGGTTGTTAAGCATTGCATCATTGTCCCTTAATATTTTCCCTGGAAGGTGGCTCATTGAGGGGGGGGGAACCCTTAGCTTCCCATGATGATTGACTTCTGCGCGTTTTTTTTCACGACGCTGATCGCCGAGGTGAATTCCCAACTTCGATGGTTTAGTTAGTTGGTGAATCCTGGCCAAGTCCTGGCCAAAACATTCCAGCAAATTCAGGATTTATCTTTCATAAATTGCCCCAGCTTAAAAATCCCAGTACTAACGGAATTT
Organism: Breviolum minutum Mf 1.05b.01; assembly: GCA_000507305.1. NCBI lineage: Eukaryota > Dinophyceae > Suessiales > Symbiodiniaceae > Breviolum > Breviolum minutum. Next base: position 1,371 of record DF239701.1, on the reverse strand, counting down.
CCTTTCCAATCAATGTAGCTGTTGCTGGTTCCCCATGAAAGGTGGGATCGGTGATATATATAATCCCCATAATTGGCAGTATGAACCAAAAACAACCCTAGATGGTGGTTTCAAAGATTTTTTATTTTCATCCCTACCTGGGGGAATTTTCCCAATTTGACAAGCATATTTTTCAGATGGGTTGGTTCAACCGCCAACAAGTAAAGGATTGTTAAGCATCATTGTCCCTTAATATTTCCCTATTAAAATGGATGGAAATCCCTATTAAAGATTGATTTGGGGGTACCCCTATTTTCGGAAACACCCAACCGTTGATCCAATTTGTTTCTCTCAGGTTTCCATACCTGGGCAATGTCCTCACTGGTTCCGGAGGAGGCGCAACGATGGAAGGCGCGGGTCATGAGTTTGGTAGCCTTCAATGGTTGAAGTCGGCCGTGAAACTAAGCAAAATGATACAAACATGCATGTTTTATTTGATGATCATATTGAGATATGTATTCTTATGATTATGTGTTTGTGATTTGCATCATTGTTTTCTGTCTCTTTATATGCTTCAAATCGACATATACGACAGCGACTTCGGAGTATCGTAAGTGGCGCGGGATGATGCTCATCAAAGGAGCGCTTTGGAGTACTTGGGATGATCCATCAGAATCCTCAAAATTGCGGAAGCAGTAGGAATTACTAAGATGAGAGTATGAGACAACAGGGGTTGAGAAGTAAGTTCAGTACTTTGGGCCCATGTGAAAGGAAGAGTACCCAGAGGATTTGGGATGATTTGGGACTCGTTAGATAAGATGAGTTGAGTGATGCAAGACCATGCAAGACCTATTGCTCTTGATCCATGGTGTACATAGTGTAATGTTTGTCGATATGTCCACCACAACGAAACACATGTTGATATGATCATATATGTTTGTTTGCGCCTACAAGTATGTTTTTTTCACATATCATCATGTTCATTTGCACAGGCACATGCATTACATGCAAATTTCTACTGCTTCCCAAGTGTCAGCCATTTATCCAAGATTTGCTATATAAAGGTCCCGCATGGAGAAGTGATTCCAGTTGATTAAAAAAATCAGCCGGGAAAGTTGTGGATAAACTCTAAACTGCCACTGACTGTGAGAAGTTTGAAACTTTCAACGGTCACGACTTCAACAACTATTGAAACTGCGGATTTGGGGACCTCCACCCTTCAGATCCCTGGGTTTTGCTTTTTGGGATCTTCAGCCTCAAATCCGCAGAAGATGTTTGCTTTTTGTCTGAAACAAGGCCAAGGTGCTGCCGTTCTTCGATGAATTTGCATCGACATGTTCATCATCCAGGAGTTGTGGCTGACTCTTAGATCGGAGAGAGACATCAAAACAT
>DF239700.1:142385-163543 GCA_000507305.1 Breviolum minutum Mf 1.05b.01 | reverse complement strand
TTTGTAGATATATACTTATATACTCAACTTATGTAAGTGTATATATATATATATATAGCCCCTTTTGGACTGAACCAAACCATCCAACCGTATCTTCCCATATCTTCCCATATCATCCCGGGTGTTCCCATGTCCCGGCTGCCCCGCCGAAGTGTAAGGAATCCTTCTTCCGCACCACTGGTGATGTGGCTTTCGGGTGGACCAGGATGTTCATCGCAGCTGGCTCTCTTTGCAGAGAATGGCCCTTGTGTCTTGGAGTTTAGCGGGGAGATGGGACCTTTTAAACATGGTATATGGTCAAACCTTTTTTGTTTTTTGGTTTGGATTGGAAGATGAACGGAAGCTAAAAAAACATATTAGACCATCTGAAAAAAATACATATCACAAATTTGATTCGTATGTATTTGTATTTGAACACAAAGTTGATATCATACTTCAGCATGTTTGATATACACTAAAAGATACCATAACTATGGTACATATCAACAACTTTTCACTGTCATCCCTCCGAATCTCTAAGGCAAGGTTGCTCGAAATGGTGCCTGGGGCGAAATCAAAGGTTGGAAATTTGTTTGATGACTGTAGTTTTACAAAGAAAACCAATGAGTTCATGTCATGTTCATCTCATGTTGGCGCTTATTTCTTTAGAAGTGTCTGAAGTGTCTTGACATTTGTGCCTTCGAGGTCAATTTACTTACCGTAATCCTGCTTCGTGGCACTATGCTGCCAACGTTTCTTGGCCCTGGAGACTGAAATCTGGCAGCTAGATGAATTCACATCATTTTATGCTCTTGATAGTGGTCTTCACCAAACTTTCCTATATCTGACGGGAGGGGTGGGGGTGTAATACAGAAGTTGAAGCATGTGAAGCGATGACCTTTTCACCACGAAACGAAACTCTGAGGTGATGTGGGTAGATCAACCTGCTGGTGTTGGTTTCTCCACTGGCATCGGAACCCACAATGAGCAGGGAGTGGCCAACAACATGTTCGTGTCACTCAGAGGCAAGATGATTTTTTGCATACAGGTGACAGGTGTTTGAAAGATATATATATATATATATACATATTATTTTTTATGGTTGGTTGTTTCCCTACGTAAAGATACAATTTGATGAACGTTTTTCCCTAGATCGCCAAGGTTTTTATTCCAACAAAAACATAGTCCCAAGATGGGGTTTTGAAAAGTGTTTCGACGACCTTGATGGCACTAAGTATAATAAGTCACCAAGTGTCATGTCAGGGTGCCATTAGAGGTACCAATTGAAGATGTGATTGTTTGGAGCTATCTCTGGGTTGAGGTTGGTACTGTAGTTTATCCCATTATTTATAAGGCTTTATACATGCCAGGTGGTTGGCCTTGGGATTTCTGAACCATCAACAGTAGTACTGGTGGTGGTGGTGGTGGTGGTGGTGGTGGTGGTGGTGGTGGTGGTGGTGGTGGTGGTGGTGGTACCCTCTTGGAGCCACGAAAACTTCTGACAGCCGGGATTGAGATCAACACCTTGGCAGTCGCCGGATGAAAGAAGATGATCCCAAGGATGATTATCACATATCTATGGCAGGTGACACTTTTCGATTTTTATGTCTCCCATTTCTCACCAATCTTTCAAGATCCTGCAAGAAACTTGTGATGCTGAGGTTCTTGCAGAAGTTCTTTGCAGCATTCCCACAGTATCAGAACACCAACTTCTATGTTTTCGGAGAATCATATGCAGGACAGCTTTCATTCCCACCCTGGTACTGCGGTGGGGAACCCTGTGTAACTTCATGGGACAAAGATGCTCGCGCTTTCACTCCAAAACTTGATTTGGCAAGGTTTTTTCCATTGTTTCAGGGGTTTTCGTGGTTGGTCAACACCAGGATCCCAATTTTCCCCACCGACCACAACAAACCAAAATTCCGCACTAGTGAGGGGAAGGTGTACTCCAAGCTACTCGTACCAGGACATTATGTGCCAGCCATTGGCCATCGCATTTGGAGCGGCAACAAGGCGAGGTTCGCCATCCAACCTCCTGACACAGCAGTTGAGCCATGATTTTTTTTTTGACTACTGACTACCTAAGCAATTCTTTTGGGTAGGATGAAACCAAAAATGTTGGCTTGTTGAAAGAGAAAGAGTTCATAGAATACACCTGCTGTAATTTTACTACTGTATTTTCCAATGGTTTTTTAGGTTTTCAAAATCATTGGACCTGAGGCGGGTGAAGGTCAAAAGATCCCTCTGAAGGGCTTGGCGATTGGTGTGAAGCTGAGTCGATTTTCTTTTGTTTCGAAAGAACCTGATATTGGGTGAGCGAATTATTTGGAGCCAGGGATGATGCATTTTCCTACTAAATGAAGAGCTAGGTTGAATCCCAGAATCCTCAAAAGCACAGGGTAGAAAAAGTGTAGTCTGAAGCCTTCCAACTTTCATCTTTCGAACAAAATTCTGGACAGATCTTTGGTGAAAAAACTCCTCCTCGTAAGCTAACATAGCTGGCTGGAATATCCCCACTTTTTATGGGAAATACATCTTCAATCCGGGTCCATTTTCCAGTGCTATGTTAGTTTACCGGAGTATTTCTTGAGGCAATGGCCTGACGAACCCTTTGGAGCAATACAAGCTCGGACCTCAGTGTAAGGGTGGGAAGGGGTCCATCTTTCTCTTGTCTCTTGTGTTGTTTGGGTCGGGTGTTATGGGGGTAATCACATCTTATTCTCCATGTTAAGACAGAAACCCATTTCAGATTGTGTATTATTCTGTATAATTGTCAATTGTAGATTGTTTATCTTATAATGCTTTGTCACCATCCTTGCCAACAATTGGTGAAAAACTCTTGTAGCTATGATGCCTTGCTGATAGAAAATTCTCAACGAATAGCTCGATGTGATCCTCAAATCATTCAGGTGGTATCCAGAGATGGCCCATTTCGGTGGACAGAAAGAGGGTGGTCACGCTCCTGCGAATGTCGTCAGCAAGGGAGATTACTACATCATGACGATGGGCAGCATTGATTTCTTACTTTTTTGAGTCGTTTTTATTGGGCTCTTTGCCTTCTCTGATTAGTTCATCTTGTTGATGCAATTGCTTTTTTCATGCTCAAGAGGTTGAAATGATGGCCAATTGTTGACCTTGGATTTTGTGGAAACGGAGGATCCACATTGTCCGTGGGTGATCTACTGTTTTCACTAGTGCATTTTGATTGAAGATGCAATATATATCTGATCATAGTGAACCTTTGCAATCAGTCTATTCTGGGTGCATTATAGTCACGATGTCACACAGTCACACACCGCAAAAAAGGTAGTTCATTAATGGAATCCCCTGTGTCAGGAAGATCCAGGTTCAAATATGATCAACATTGGTTCGCATGTATTGCCTGTTTGCTGCCTGTTTTTGACTAAGGAAAGGATTAGTGCCTGCTTGCGAACTGGGTATCATTGCATGCAACCGAGGTTTCTCGAACTCTTTCCAGGTTTTCAAGAGGGTTCAATGGGGCTCAGTCAGAAAGAGAGGTGTGACTGGAAGAACATATTGAATAATTATTATAGATTATACACACATGTATACAGTACACATGATTTGTTGATATATACTGTATATATTTATTGTTGTAGATATTATATGCATTATACATATAAATATATACACATATATATATATATATATACACATATATATGTATACGTACAAATTAGAACATAGACTCCAACATCCACATTTAGCATTTCAATTTTTCAAAAAAAATGTCCCGAGGTGTTGATCCAGATCCTACCTCTGGTGGTGTTGTGAATGCCTCGGCGTGTTTTGCCGCTTATGATGCTTGCAACTTCATGGCCATCATGCCTTATGAGCTGACAGGAGCATCCAAAAATGGGAATTTTTACACAGGAAGTCTTCCCCCAACCTCAAAATGAAAGGGATTTTTACAAACACAAAATCTTGGTGGTGGTTTCAAACACTTTTCATTTTTCACCCCCCCATTTGGGGAAGATGAACCCATTTTGACGAGCATATTTTTCAAATGAGTTGGTTCAACCACCAACCAGAAAAGGTTTGGGTATATTCTTGGCATTATGTTGTTTTTGAATCCGTGACAGCATTGGTGTGGGACAACATGAGCTTTTCAAACCTGAGGTGTTGCTGATTCATATCTCCCTTGACCTTCCTTGATCCACATAGAAACTCATGGGTTGACATGTCTATTCGTATGTTGTTTCGTGGAAGGTTTGGGAAATCGCGACTGAAATTTTGACATGGTATATCTACTAACATGGTTATTTCAGTATCTACCGTGAGGTACCCCATGTTTTTTTTACCATTCGGTGCCATATGTAGCATTCTTTATCATTCTTCCAGGCAAGAACCCTTATGACATGCGAAGACTTTGCACATACGGCCGCCTTTGCTATGACTTTGACATGATTGGAACATACCTCAACAAACCAGAAGTGCAAACAGAGTGACCTGGCGGCAGAAAGGTTGAGGATTCTGAGTCACAGGTGTCGTGAAAGTAGATGGCGAAAAATCCGCCACTCCCAAGTTCGGTGGCGATTTGTAAAAGGGGCCAATAAGGCAAGACATGGGAGTTGCGCCATCTACTTTACAGGTGGTATATATACGTATATATATATAAAAGTCATATAGTTGTATATATATATATATTTATACACACAGCCATACATACATCTACACATTACAAGGTCGAAATCATATCCCACTTTGCCACAGCTCGGCAGAACCCCTCGGCTCGGCGGCTTTTGCTGTTGAGGTTGGGTGTTAACAAGAAATGGGGCTCCTGCAACATGGCGGTGGATCTTTCCTTCGTGGCTGCAGGGGATTGGTTGATTGGCTACCATCAGTTGTTGCCAGACGCTTGGGAAAATTCCCGGAAAAGACCCGGGGAAAAAACATCCAAAGATAGGTTTTAAAAGAGTTTTTTTTTGTTTGCAATTTTCCTGAGTTCAGTGAAATCTGAACAAAATATTATGTAAAAGTGTGCATATCTAAACATGGATGTGTGTACACATATACGTATCTACATATAGATATACATATTCTTTACAAATGAAAAAATTACCCAGATAAAATCCAGGAGATTTTACCTCCGGCGCTTTCTTTCAAAATGACCTGCCCAGCCAGAACCCTTACTGAAAAATTCAAACAGTTTCTAAGGGAGAATTTTCCTCAGGAATTGGGAGAAGCGGTGTTTTTTACTCCCCTGAAACTAACATGACATAGCCCCTGAAAAATGGTGGCAAAGGGTGACTGACTACCTTGCCCTGGGCCTAACTCACTTCAGAGAAAGGATGGATTTTCGGATGTTTCCGGCTGCCAAGGAGCTCTTGGCCGATGGTATCGATGTGTTGATTTATGCAGGAGATGTGGATTACATTTGCAATTGGCTTGGGAACAAGGCACCTGATTTTTTACGTGCTGAAATTGGTTGACAAGTCGGGGGAAAACCCAGATTCGGCTTCTCAGATTTTTCCCCTCAACCAAACAAAAACAATTAAATATCAAAAGTTGAGTAAATGTGACTTAAAAAGACTACCTTTGTTTTAATTCCTTTGGATTGTTACTATGCATGTTTTTCCTGCCAACCCACCCCCTCCTCCACTCCCCCAAAACACGACTTCTGGGACTTCTTGGAGGCTTGGACCACCAAGTTGAACTGGAGCCATGCCGCGGAGTTCCGAGCGGCCAGTGATGAGGACTGGAAGTTGGATGGCCGAACGGCAGCTGGATGGCAATGGGAAGTTACCGGGGGGGCTCATAGTGGTTGGGATGGGATGGGATGGGATGCACGGTGGGTGGGTGGTGAGTGTTGATGGTTGGAAGAAATCCCAAGGCCAACCACCGTTTTGGATGTTTGGATGAAACCCTGTAAATAATGGGATAAACTACCATATCAACGGGTGTAGGATTTCTGAAGCGTCAACGGTATTGGCAGGAGCATGGTGTTGCTGTGTTGTGTTTTGTGTTAGATAAGGATCTTTTGTTTTGTTTGGTGAAGCATTCAGCATGGGGACATCTTCAGCCTTGATTTTATTCTGGGATACCCCCCCAAAAAACTAAGATGGAAGCCGGAATTTTACCCCCGAAATGAAAAGGGAAAATCATCTTCCAAACCTCTATTTTTGGGTTTCAGCCGATGGTTTTTGGGAGTGTATAGAATGATAGACTCTGATAATTGGGAAGGTGCGGTCCATCATTTTTTTTGTCAAACAAATCACCCGTCACCTGCATCGCAATAGCCATCGCTTTTGTGCCGGGAGGATTTTGCCTTCAAAAGCGATTTGCATTTTTCATTACGACACACAGCCCCCCAAGCCGCCCAAAAAGGTAACAAAGGGAATCCCCACCAACAACCAACCCGGAAAAACCCAAGGTCGGTAAGCTCCGATCTTCCAACGGCTTGAGCTTCATGCAGGTCTACGAGGTTGGGGCCGGGGCAACTGCCTCCGTTTGGGAGGGAGGGTTTGCCACATTTTTACCCGTTGAAGGTAATGAACAATTGGGGCCCCTGAAAACTCGGAGAATTTTCTCACCTTTTTTCCCTCCTAAAAATTGCCGAAAATCAAAAGGAAAGGAAAGGTAGTTTTTTTTGAACCGCTCATTTTTTCAGGGGATAACTGTTAGGTTTCGGGGGAGTAAGTCTTGTCAAGGTAACACACTGGAAAGGAACAATTTTGGATCCGAAAGGCAAGATGTTTGGATCACATCCGAAAGATCTGTGGTTTAAATTAAGTAGCTTCATTTTTTGCAAAAAAATAGAAAAAAGATGATCTTCTACTTCAATTTTGGCAAAGCAGCATAAATAGTCTGATTGTTTCATGTTTCCATCAACCCGTCTCCATCCGCCCTGTCTCCCACCAACCACCAACCTCGCTGTGAAAAAGTCACGGGGGTCCAGGCTGGACATATGGTGCCAATGGATCAACCAAAGGTAGCACTGCAAATGATGAGCGACTTTGCCACTTGTCAGCCACAAAAAATTGGGGTCTCCTCTTGTCTTAGCTGCACATAGGCAGGGCGATGAAGGGCTTACAACCCAGTAAAACCCTATAACCCTGTCTATGTGCAGCTGAGTTTTGTTTCGCCTCCGAAGAAGACACGTTCTCGTAACTTCGGTGAAGATGGCATTTTAGCCGTTTCAGAAGTACAACTAATAACTCATAGGTGTATCACCTCTTGTGTTTTTTGAAGAATCTACTCACCCAGCGATTTGCGTCGCAAAGTGCCACCAAGTATCACGGAGTCGTTGTACCATCCGGACATCCCATAGGGCTGATCTACCTGTCGTACAACTGAAGGTTTATGGAAAACTTGGCAAGAGCTCCAAGCCAAGTGAAGAGGAGTTGGTGGTTTAAGCTTCTCATTTTGGTCCAAATGACTGGTGCAAAATTCCGATGACAAGACCAAAATGCAGGCCAGTCCAGTGCCACTAGGCAGAGAGCTTCTACAGCAACTCTGTGTGGGAGTGCTATGGCTCTGGTGAAACTGAAAACAGTCATACCGTCATACCCAAAAGCTTTGGATTTCAAGCTGATGGCAAGCTTACCCCTGCCACAGAGGGCGTTTGGCCCCCGGCCCCCAATCCCTGCGGCAAAAAGTCCGTCAAGGGCGGCAGGTGTCGGTCTTGATTTCCTCCCGCGCCAACTACTTTAATGGGCCAAAAAGCGACGTGGTGCTGCTGCTGTCAGCAATCATTTTCTGTTGAACATCAGAGATTATGAAACTTACTCACAATTGTAACTGGAGAAACTGTTTTTGTCCTGACTCATGACACGATGGCTTTGGGACGCCTTCGAAGAATTTGGTTGTTTTTAGTTGATTTTTTTGTGTTTGGCTTCCTTCATTCCCTGGCTCAAGAAAAATTTGTTCCCTCTCTCCTAGCAAAGCCTGTTGCCAACCGAAAGTGCTGGCAAATGGGGGAGGCACACGCTTCCCATAAGTGGGTTGAGTTGGAGTTGGCAGCTGGGGGGGGGGGGCTGGGGTTTGATTTTTCTTTCTATTTGAAGTTTTTCTCTCACTGCGACCAAGTAGTAAAGTTTGAAATCAACCATAAATCAACCTGAAATAGAGAAAAATGGACACCTATTTGAAATCCTCAGTGGCAAACAGGTTTCTAGTTGTCATTTTGAAACTGTGGCACCTTTTAGATTTGGAACTCAGTTCTGCAAGCCGTGGGAAGATGATAAACAGTAGACACATCATTTCTCCACATTCATTGGGGGTTAAATGTCAATGAAAACCCATAGCTTCTTGATCTAAGATGGAATATTTGTTGGTCACTCTCTTTATGTGATTTGAAGAAATGAAACACTGAAACACTCCAAGACAACAACGCCACAAGCCAGTTTTGGCTGAAGATTTGAATATCTTTGGATTTTTTTCCTTTCAGCCAGTAATCCAGTGACTTCAACGTTGAGTTTTTCATGCTGTAAGCCTGTGAAAGGTCAGAGACTTTTATATTAATACAACCAATTTACCGTTTTTGTTCGACCCACAAACATGGGGAGACATGAGATTCAAATTGAGGAAACTCTGATGAAGAGTCTCAGCTATGGTGATAAGCCGCATCAAACGATGTGCCGTAGGGCATGTAGGATAAAGTATTTATATATCCACACAAAAATACAAATATGCCCACACACACTGATGAGAGTTCTACATGTTTGTCTGGTATAGTTCGAGGAAGTGGAATTGCATCTCATAGGCCTCTATTAACATAACAGGGAAATTTTAACATTGTCCTACGTAGTCCAACCTGTAGTTCGTNCTGGCTCAGAGGGCCGGCTGTACGGCCTTTAATCCATGGCACAGAGGCCTCCCTGGTTCCGTTTGGAAACATCAACTGGGTATAATCTAACCTGGACCTTCTCTGAAGGTCCATCCAGCCGGGATGACGTAGCACCCGGAGGACTGACACACACTGATGAGAGTTCTACATGTTTGTCTGGTATAGTTCGAGGAAGTGGAATTGCATCTCATAGGCCTCTATTAACATAACAGGGAAATTTAAACATTGTCCTACGTAGTCCAACCTGTAGTTCGTCAAAGTGGAGGTCGTGTGAATCGTGATTGGAAATGAAACGGACATGCATCGAAACCTGATCGAAATTGAATCGGACATGTGTCGAAACCTGATCGAAAGTGAATCGGAGAAGCATCGAAAATGAGTCGGATATGCAACGGAAATAGGTCGAAAGTTCGAAGCAACAGCTTTGAAAGACGAAAAGGAGAACCAACCGCAACATTGTTTCATCACAAATTTGGCAGGTACGTCACGGTGATCAGCCGTGATATCACCAGCAGCATTCAGTGTCTTCGTTGGTGCAAGACTGAATGTGCTGCTTGCACCCCCTCGCTTAAAAAGTTACGATGTGCGAGTTCGGAAGAGTTGACACCGTGTTACTAGGTGTTTTCTACACACACACACATCATGTATATATATATATATACATGTATATATGCGTGAAGACAGTACGATCTCTATACGTGTATGTATAAAGTATATATATAGACTATATAATATATATAAATACACAGTATACACATGTTACTACATACCGGCATTTTTATATATACATTGATTTATATGGATCACGAGTTTTTCACACATGGGCCATGGGTGTCTTCGGTTTAATCGGTGCCTTCCAGCAAGGCCAAAAAAGTTGATCGACAAAGACAACTTCACCGGTTGGACAAAGGTGGTTTCCTCGATGGTTGTAGCCAAGTTGAAGTTGTAAAACGTTCAACAAATGGTTGTGGCATGTGGTTGTGGTTGTAGTTGTGGCATGTGGTTGTGGTTGTGGTTGTGGTTGTGGCTGTGGTCGTGGTTGTGGTTGTTGTTGTGGTTGTTGTTGTTGTTGTTGTTGTTGTTGTTGTTGTTGTTGTTGTTGTTGTTGTTGTTGTTGTTGTTGTTGTTGTTGTTGTTGTTGTTGTTGTTGTTGTCGTCGTTAAAAGCAGCCCTGCTTTGACTATGTTTTTGCTACATAACTCCCAGTTTATTCATGGGAGTTATATGTGCATTCTGCGGGCGGGCTGAACGACAGGACTGTCAGGTGAAGTGCATTCAAAAGCAATATGACGACATGGCCGTAGGAGCCGTGAAGTACGGCACCCTAAACGAGGGATGGAAACGATGGATCTGGCAAAAAACGGGGATGGGTTTTGATGGATTCCGGAATGATAGGGTCCCATGGCATTCCTTCGGAAGATTTTTTGGTATGTTTTTTGTTTAAAAATCCCGAGGTGTTTTTGCTGAACAGCTTGTTTTTTTTTTGAATTGAAGATGAGTGGATTGGGATTTCGGAGCGGATCGTCTATGATTTGCAACAGATGCTTCCCCATTTCGACGAAATATCTTTTCACTTTTTCCGTCTTTCCTCGGCGGAGGCATTTCATCACTGTTGCGGATGGAAATCTAAAGTACCCTTAGTACCCTTCATACTTTTTGGAGAGAGGTCATCAGAAACCAACCCATCTCCAGATAGGTTTATATATCCCCCTCTTGGGAGAACTTTTTCATCCCCACCCCAAAACTATGTTTGAGTCGATGATTTTCCGGCTTTTCTCCCGTTTTGGTGGGTCCCATGTTAACATATTATCCCTGAATTCAGGGTAGCCTCCAATATTGATCCTCAACTTGGATGATTTACACGCCGGTAATCTAATATAGCAATGAAAAATGGACCCTTTGAAGATGTATCTCCTATTAAAAATGGTGATTTTCCATTGCTATGTTAGTTTCAGGGAGGGTAAACATCTCATTTTGGAGATCTCTCGAGACCAAAGCCCCAAGGAATAACAGAAGTCTTCAGGAGGAGATGCAAAGCCGAGGTTTTAAGGCAACCACAACACGGAATCACACACACACAGCAACGAAACGGGGAACAAAACAACACAAACAACAAAAACGGATGGGTAAAAAAAACTCAGGGTGTTTTAAGCGAAAAATTCCTACCTCAAACATATATCTTTAAGAGAGAGGAGTCACCTGGGAAAAGTGTCGACAAATGGCTGGATTTTAAAGCGCCCATATTTCTGGGTTTCTGGTGTTGACTGGTCATGGGTGTTGGGTGTTTTTTTTTTGAGAAAGAAAGGCAAAATCTACGGAACGCGTGCGTTCCGCGAAAAAACCGTCAGATGCGATCAACAGGATTTCCATCAGTTCAGCAAGTCCTGTCCACAGTTCAGAAAGTCCGGGAGTCCACAGTTCAGTATTTGAGAGATACAGGGCGATGAACAACCAAACAAATTCCAAAATGAAGGTGATAGATGTGATACTTATGATTCATGTGACCTTCATTGTGACATGGTATCATTAGAAGGACATCAATTGATCTAAGACCCTCAACTCTGAAGGGAACCCTCCGAATTAGGCACTGTTGGCCCATCGAATTTGCGGAGCTGGGCAGTGGATATGCCAGGGGAACCCGGAAGCAACACCAGGTAACTGGAAAGGGGCCAGGGTGAAAGGCACCAGGGAAGGGTAGAAACCTTCCAACAAAAACCTGGGTGGTGAATTTTTCTCACTTTTTTCTGGATGTCGAGAAACTTCTCGAACTTTTTCTTTGGTGGTTTAGTAGGATAATTACGTTTTATTTCAGGGAAGACAAGGGTTGGTCAAATACTGTACTATATTCTGATTCACCCGGATCTCAATGATGCATTCCCTTACCGCATTTGTTGCCTCCCAGCTGTTTATTCACACATTGTAGCTCTCTATTTGCAAATTGGAGAATACATTCGTGTGATTCCTAAGTAAGATGTACATGGCGTAGGCTTCTTTCATTTTTTGGGTGTTTGCTGGTGGCATTTGGGGCAACTTGTGTTGGATACAGAAGTTTTTTTCGCTTTTCAGTAGAACTAGGGAAAGTATCAAAAAAAAACGACAGTGGGATAGTGTAGAATCGCAGGTCCAGTGTGAAGGTTGAAGGTTCAAATAATTCCATCAAAAATGAAATGGGACCTTACCAACAGACCCCTAGGTAAGGTGCTAGAGCTCTTAGATAGTGAGGTTTAGGTGTCCATTCGGTGGGTCCTGTTGGAGATTTCTTGGAATAATCCATTCCTCAAATAAGCCATTGCTGGAAGGTCTTATACTTTCAGTTCTTGGCTTTCCTCATGTTGATCTTCTTGGTCCACCTCTGTCTACAGGCGGGGAGATGGCTGGGGAGATTTGACTGGGACAGACACAGCGGGGACTCGGCACACATGCCCCCTCAACTGGCAGGTACCTTGCATGGTGGTCTACTCAGGCTCCAATAATCTACAAGCGCCTCGGAATCAGAAGCAGCTACATGGCTACTTATTGCGACACACAACTGTAAGACATCTCCCATTGAGAGTCTGATTTTCCAGAAGTTCCTTCCGTTGTCACTCGTATGCTTCCAAAGTTGTCATCCAACAGCAACAACTCAGAGACTTGTGAACTTCTTACCTTCATGGCTGTTTTTTTATCTTCATATAAACACCAACAGACAATTGATTACAACCCGCGTCAAAAGATGGGATTGAAAATTCATCACGTCAGAAAGATCGGGCACAGCAAAGCCACTAAGGATTGGTACTGGCACGAATGGACCAAGGCTTTCAGATCCGGATATAGAGATTGAAGAAAAAATGGTACACCTGCCTGAAACCTAACAGCAAAAGCACCTGAAAAATGGAAGCCGGGGGAAAAAAGCAAATCTTCCAAGGTTTTTTCAGCTCCAAGATGTTGGGGAAATGCTGTTGAGTTTAGTTGGGAAGAGGAGATTTCTACTGCGAAGTGTTGGTTCTGACGATTGAACTTTTTGAACTTTTGGCACCAAGTTCAACGTGGATCTAGATGAACATCCAATCTCAAGATGGGCCCAAAAACCGGTTATAAATGAGGTTGTGATTTTTACAAGTAGGGTTATAACCCATTCATAAGGCCATTTATAGGGCTGACAACCCGATTTATAACAGGTAGGGGCTCATCTTGTTTGGATAGAGATGTTCATTTTGATTCCCGGAAGGCCTACGCAACAGATGCAAGTGCTTGCAATTGCGCCTGGGCAAGAGAAAATGACGATTTTTTACTAAGCCCTGAAAAACTATGACCTGAAGAAATCATAAGCTTTGACGAACCTGGATAGACCACACACCAAAGGCAAATCTATCGAAACAATGAAAATAAAGTATCTAAAAACTATGAACTGAAAGTAATGAGCTAGACACGTACAAATTACGACAAGTCTATGTACTGTTGATAAAACCATAAACTATGCAGCTTAGAAACTAGATATAAAACATATAACTCATATGAATAATGCATATAAATTTATTAGCCATAGCATAATTTAATAAATCATACATTGGGGGTATCCACCACCCACCAACAGTGAAATACTAATCTGTTCATTTTTATGAAGGGCCCCCTATAAACAAACCTTCACAAACTCCACTGTTAGTGGGCCGGGGATACCCCCCAATCATACCACTCAAATACATTAAAGTCTTACCAGTAGAAAGCATCACACGCAAAGTCTGATCAATTGGGAGCCGTCAGGTGTGGGCAACTCCAATGGATATGCGGCCGGGAAGCCTTCAGGGGATGTCTCCGGTGTGTCGTTGTGTCGAGGCCTAGGGGATTTAAGAAAGGTCAGGTTCCTACTGTTGATGGTGGAAGAAATCCCAAGGCCAACCACCGTTTGGATGTATAAAACCTTGTACTGTAAATAGCGGGATAAACTACCATATCAACTGGTGCAGGATTTCTTCCATCAACAGTATGAAAGTTAGGCATTTCCGCAAATTTCTATGGGAATCTTTTTCATCATACATCTTGTGGACCATGGGCATATTCCAACATTCATTCCCCTGGCCTCATGACCAGGATAGCAATTCTCGCCATTTTTTGAAAGATCCAACAAGAACTCCAAGCCGACTCACTTTTCAACTGGTTTCCAGGGGGTGATCATCCCAAATATATGCTGCTAGTACATCATCCTTGGTGGTTGAAAAGGAGTGAAGAGTTGGTGGTGAGATCCTCAACCACAAAAGGGAGGGATCTGGAGCTACAGATCCGAAGTGCATTTTAGTGTCCAAGTACATAGGTTCCCAAGGCATGTTGATTGCTAAAGCCTTGAAAGATCATAGAATCTGCAATTTCGAACCCATTTTGTCAAAAGAAACGCCACAAATCCAGCAATTTTTTCTTGTGGAACCTAGGCCACGTGTGGAACTTGGGACTACGATTCATGTTTGAATGAAAGCAGCTGTCAGCGACCAAGTTGGGGGAGGATGGACCTTTTGGAGGGGTTTTGGGCCGATTTTTTCTGGGGTGAACTGTTTTAGTGCTACTGTTGGTTGGTTCAGAAATCCCAAGGCCAACCACCCTTTGGATGTTTTTGAAACCCTGTAAATAATGGGATAATAACTACCATATCAACTGGTGAGTTTACCGGATTTCTGAACCATCAACAGTAGGGAGGTTCGGGGAAGTCGTTGTTTTTTTGTTGTTGGGGGGGTGGAGGTGCACGCGACCTTTTGGTTCTAGGGACTATGAAATATACATCGCCCCATGATGCAAAAAAAACCCAGAAGCTGAATCAACCAGTGATATAATTTATCATTAGTTCTATATGGAATAAATGTATTATGTAGCCTATAAGGATTCCGGAACCTGACCCAACCACTATGTGTATATCAGAATATCATATTTTTATATATGTGTTTCCTTAAATGGTGGTACCCTCAAAACACCCCAAAATGATCATTTTTAGTACGACAACCCATGGTTGTTGGGTACCACCATTTTAGGAAACACCCATATACCCTAGGTTGTTGAGGTTCCCCAGACAACCTAGACACCCTTTATAAATATACACAATACCCGTACAAGGTGGACCCCTACTAGTTAGTTATAAATGTGGGCACAATTTCACCCCGAAAAAAAAGTGGCCGAAAATAATGACTGGATAACTGTAGTTATTGGAATTCTCACCCCTATAAAAATGGAGTTCTAACTATTATAACCAGTAATAACTGGTCATTTTTGGTCCCACCTTGTAAGTGGAAGGAGTTCTTTCACCCTACTAATGTCACCTTGTAGGTGCCCACCTTGTAGGTGGACAAATCTGATTTTCCCATTGGGTTTGTTGACTCAGGTGCTTTCAGTAGTCCTGGAAAGTTTGTATGCCAGAGCTGGTGTTATGCTGGAAAGTGCCTTGGGTTGGGTGGTTTTTTGCTTCGTCTCATGGAGCTTGGCGCACTGTCTGCCTATACATCCATAAGGGGTTTTTTAATGCAAGAAAACCAGACATATCTTCCGTAAATATGGTCATATTAGTAGCTACCTACCACATTTATTGGTAGCGGGAACAAAGAGCTTTGAGAAAGAATCCATTCATTTGCACATGATTTTTGATTTTGGGTGTTTTGGATCCCTTTTCAATAAGAAAAAGGGGGTAACATTTATTCCATGAAGAAAGGCATCAACATTTTTCGGTGGAAAATTCTCCACTTCTCCGGGGGCCCCCCCCTTCTTTTCCAAGCGAAAGGTGGTGCCCCAAAACAGAGACGGACGTGGATGCCTCCATGGTGAACGTCCACATCTCTGATGGTAATGACTGGGTGGTGAAGGTTGGCGGCTGGGTCACTGGGTGGTGGTGGTCCAATTCCTCCGGGTTTTTTCCGGTGGGATTTAAAAAAAAAAAAACGGAAGCACTTTTCTTTCAGAGTTTCAGCTTTAGTTGGTTAAACCATGGGTTGGTTTAGAGGGTTTTATACAGCTATAATTTGATCAATGAAAAAATGATAGGTTTCGATCCTCAAGCCACCTTTCTTTTTTTTGGTGATGTTCATGTGGGTACATAAAACTTGCAAACCCTGGCTGAAGAAAGTGATGTGATGTGAGAAAAGGTTTAAGTTTTGGGGAGTATTATTTTTTGAGATGGGCATTTTTCTAGAGTTTGTTTGTCCTCGAGTCTTGACACTGAGCCTAAGAAGCATCACCTTGCAATTTGTGTGTCTTGAGAGTCTGTATCCAAGGTCCTAGATTTTCACAAGACAAGAAATAGGTATCCAGACTTCCCAAATTTGGAGGCAATGAACCATGCCTGGGAAATTAGGGAAAAGCCCTATGCAATTTGAAGGTTTCCTAAGTTTGGGAGACACCCATGGATTTATGACTCGCAGTCTTAAGTCTCATTCACCGAAGAAGGTTTTTTTTTACAAAGTTGATGAGATGATAGATATCTTATTTCATCCTACAGGGTTTTAACCATCCCAACAGGTAAGTTATGGTAAGTTGTACGAAAGACCTGTATGCATTACCTCTATGAACCTCTGGCTCTCCCCATTGGCTCCCATTGGCATCACGGCCTTTTTTTTCGGCGCAGTCTTACTCTGCCTGCGAACAAGACGCGGCGCTAATAGCAACGTGTGAGGCAGGTCCCGCTTTGAACTGTGAGCATTTTGTGACAGTGAACATGTCATATTACAGAGTATACAGTATACAGTATGCACACAAAAACATGTTTTTGTTTTCCTAGCGAGAGACTTTGCTTAGATTGTTGACTTGTGATTTTTACACCATCCACGGGAGAGTCGCAACCGTAGCAGCTGTGTACTTTCCCAACAGGCAGATTTCCGCTCCGCAAACATCGCCTACAACTACACGGATGTTGATAGCGACGAGGTGCGGGGTCGTTTGGCTTCAAAAAAAGTTTTTTTTTTTGAAAAACAAGCACCTTGCATAGTAGGGATTGTATTGTATCATGAGGGGTACCCCCAAATCATCCATTTTTAATAGGGTTTTCCATCATAAACCGACCATTTTGGGGTCTATTGGAATTGGAATCTTCAAGATTTTCAGTGCTGGATACCTACTGTAACCCGTTTGGGCTTTTTGGTTATCTTTGAAAGGACTTCATGTCACCACCAACTCACCACAGCCACAGCAAACCAAAAACCATCGCCGAAACGCGGGGTGAGAAACTTCACAAACAACCAACACTCCCACCGTTTTCCACCATCCACCTGGCCAGAACAGCGTTTGGATCAGTTCTTGGTGGTTATCTCCAGGAAACCTCGGTCCTGATGAGGTGGCCGGTGGCCGGATTTGTTTTAGCAGTGCAAAACTTTGGAGATGGTTGGAAATCACTTCAGGACAGGGGAAGAAAGTTGAGAAGATAATTAAAAAAAAACAAGTCTATACATTTGAACATGTGTTCATGTGTCTTTATTGATACACTTTTTTTGAAATGACCCTCAACTTGCTTTTTTCCCCCACTTTCTTTGTGTTGTGTAACCTGTGATCTTCCAGTTTGTTCTCAGATGGTGGCTTCACATCATGACCTTTTTCCACGGCCAGGCCACGAACGTCATTATCCCAACCATGTACCTTGAATCTCAGCAGCAACTGAGGAAGTGACGTGAACATTGGTACCTGGGAAAACGATCACAATATCATATCACCACTAAGGGGAATGTTTTGAGTCGATGCTTTTCCCGCATATCCCCCCTTGTTGGTAAGTCCCATGTGGATCGGTTTCCTGGTGATCGTACTTCAACTGATGGTGAGCTCTTCGAGGTTTGTGTCATCAGCATGTGTGTGCTGATTCTAGCTGCATATAGCAGCCAGGTGCCGCCCTTGATTTGATGAAAAATGACTCTTCAAGGCTTTTCACTTTTTTTGGAATCCCTATCATCCTTCGACTTTCATTTTATTTTCAAATTGAAATTGACATTTTTTTTTTTTGCAGTTTAGGTGCGTGAATCAAGATGCATCATTCGGTGTCTCATTACGGGTGGTGCTGACCGCCAGGTGCTTACGGATCACAAGGTGGATGCTGGCACCACTTCACCCAACGACTTTGCCATCATGGTCAAGGCCCCACCGGTGCTTCCTGGTGGCGGTGGCCAACGGGGGGGTTGCGTTTTGGGGAAGTTTTCTTCGTTCCCGGCGTCTTTCTTGTTTTGTTTGTAGCTTTTAAGGAAAAAAATTGCCAGGTGTTGCGAAGTACAAGAGAGCAAAGTAGAACACAATCAATGTTTTACTGTTTTACTTATATACATGTTGAAATAGAAGGCAATGAGTGAAAGTACTTCTTTGTCATGGTATTATTGGTATTATTTGTATTTATTCCTTTCCATAAAACCTAGAAAGTGTGTATATCTTTCTATATACCTGTATATATCTACATACATATACAATAAACTTGATATCGAATCTGCTTTCCTCTCATCATTTTCTTCGTATTCTTGGCCTCAGCTGTGATTTTTTGTGGCATTTTTGACACCAATCCGCAGCTGGCTCGCCAGGGACTCCCCTCAACAGCGACAGATGAGGAGCTTTGGTGGCGAGAATTTGGATTTGCCTCACTTTATGTCATTTCATATTCCACTAGCATTAGTGCATCACTCTGGATACCACTTGGTTGCATCTAGACTAGGCCAAGTTGAACTATAGCGCTGCTTTGCTAGGTTTAATTGCTACACATGGGGATGCCTTGAACAAAATACCCTTCATCATGACTGGTTTGTGCTTTTTTTGCTTGATGTCTGATGTGTAGCTGAAACACGTGGACCTTGGATATGGATGTTGAACCTTGGATATGGATCACCTAGGATCCACTGTGTGGGTTCAGTGATGACTAGCAAACAACCGATTCCGTTCATAGCTATGGCTCAAAAATTTATGGACCCACCACTGGATGATACTGTTGATGGAAGCAATCCTGCACCACCCGGGATGTAAAACACCATGTAAATAATGGGATATTTACCATATCAGCTGGTTAGCCGGATTTCTGAACCATCAACAGTAGGACTGTCTGTGGCCCCAACCCATTGTCATAGCCATAGACTGTAATTTCCCACATGTTTGATTTGGGTGGTGTTCCTAGGTGCTCATTTTCCCCCCCGAAAAAAATGGTCCCCCGAGAATGGTTATATCATGTGGGCAGTTTTGGGACATCCCAATTTTTTGTGTTTCGACGCACACCTCAGTGTCTTAGACCCCCGAAGTTTAACAGCAAAAGCCCCTGAAAGCCATGGTGGGACAGGAAGACGACGTTTGCCTTTCCTATGTGGTTTTGGTAACTTTTCAGGGCTAAACTCGCTGTTAAACCTTTGGGAGGGTAACCATGACTTCATCTGCAGGGCTTGGAGCTTTCGGGGGGAAGATGTGGCTTGCGGGAATTTGTTCCAGGAGAGCATCATGGAGTTCTTCAAGGAACATGCGGTGAAGGGGAAGACGGACACTGAGATTGTCAAGGTCAAAGCTGCATGGATTGGTTTGAGATGGATGTCATGTGGGGGTATTGACTTTCAACGGGGTTTTGAGAACATCAAGAAAGGTGGGATTTGCTGGAATCATTCAAATGCGGCAAAGCATGAAAGAAATCTATTTGATAGCATTTGCTGTCAGATGGCATTATGGGTATGTCTTCCAAAATGAAGCAAAGGATATTCATGAAACTACAAACATCTTCTGGATATTTTTCACATTTTTTGCGGAAATCACAGAAATTGATGTGGCTTCTAATTTTGAGATCATATACCCTCCTGGGAACCAACATATCCCCCCAAAAAGGCACTTTTGAAGATGCTTTTCCTTTTCCCAAGGTCCGGATATGTTAGTTCCCCGGAGGGATCCGTTGGTCGCCCTTTCTCAACCTTTCCAGGTGGTCATTGGCTGGGACATTGATGAGTGGCGAGAGAACATCAGCCGATTGAAGGTGGAAGATGGTTGGGTTGGTAGAAACCGGTGTCCCGAGCGAAGTTGGTGGAACGGTTAGTTGGAAACCCTGAAACTTAGCTGCGCATAGACAGGGTTATAGGGTTATTTATATCCCTTCATATGTCTAAGTGCAGCTAAGTAACGGCAAGTTCGCCATCCCCGAAAAGGATGGACATGAAACGAAAAGCGGCTCCAACTTGGCAAAATCAAGTTATAGGGGGTCGATATGGAGGTTGTTGGTGTTTCCCCCTCATGATTCTCCTATGATTGAAACCATACCAGGGGTTTTCATAGATGACAGGTATGGAATGATTGGGTACAAAGAGGTATCCACGCTCCGGTGCGCGTTTTGTATCGTGAAGTGCATGTTTCTGTCAACCTAATCAAGTTGGGGGTGAATAAACGGAGGGGGGGAATTTCAACATGCGCTTCCATCTCCTCAAACATTTTGCAAAAAATTGCCATCCCGAAAAAAATACGACATTTCTTCGTTGCTCATGGTTTTTTTGTGATTTGTTGGGATTTTTTTCAAATTTCTCTTCGCCAACATGAGTTTGTCAACATCCGTCAATCCGAAATCCTGGTGTTTCTCTTCGCATGGAGTGAATTGACCCCTTGTAGGAGCTGAAGAAGAAGCTGGATGAGACTGACAGAACCACTCCTGAGGTTGGAAGGGATCACGGACTGATGGGTCCCCGTTGATTTATGGGGTTGATTATACTGTTGATGGAAGAAATCCGGCGTTCACCAGTTGAGGTTGGTAGTTGAAATCACCATTATTTACAAGGGTTTCTTACATCCCAGGTGGTTGTTTGGGATTTCCTCCATCAGCAGTATAACCCCAGTTCTATTGGGGGAATTGATGATTACAGTAGCCAGCCATTTACAGACGACTCCCTGGACTGTTTGGTGCAAAGAAACCAGGAGTTCATGGTTGTTCTGGGTTCTATTAAACCACTTTGAATACTTTTCATATGGAAATCACCGGTTATGGTTATGCGTAGTAGGCAGCTGTTTGTTTGGGAGAGTTGATGTTTGAAATAAGTAACATATGGGTCTGTCTCCAAATTAGGAGCCACCAAAAAACCGCCGAAGCAATAACAACTAGAACTCAATGTGTCTCTGTTGTTTGAGTTTTTATGTGTTATGTTTGCGTTTTTGTGGTTTGTACTGTTGTTTATTATGATGCCTTTTGCTGTGTTTTTTGGTGGTGTTTTGCATGTTGCTTAGTTTTCAGTGGAGAATTTCTGAGATGTCAAATTGCATTTTGAATAGGGCAATGCTGCTATAATTGAAAAAGAATGAGCTTGAATGAAACTATAACATATATTGATATATGTATCTATATCTATAATCGAAGGAAGTTTAAATAGAAACTTCCGACAATATGGACAGTTGAAAAGCAGAGTAGAGTAGTCAAGTCAGCAGAAAGAAGATGCAATAGCGCGAAAGT
>DF239700.1:98502-142361 GCA_000507305.1 Breviolum minutum Mf 1.05b.01 | reverse complement strand
TAGTCAGTTAGCTAGTTAGTCAATTAGTCAGTTCATCAGTTAGTCAACCAGTCAGTTCGTCAGTTAGTCAGTTAGCTAGTTAATTAGTTTGTCAGTTAGTCAATTGGTCAGATAATCAAGTAGTCAGTTAGTCAGGCAGTCAGCCAGTCAGTAAGTAAATTAGTCAGTTCGTCAGTTAATCAAAGCAATTAGTCAGTCAGTCAGTCAGTCAGTCAGTCAATAGGTCAGTTCATCACTTAGGCAATTACCCAGTTAATCAGACAGTCAATCAGTCAACTAGTCAGTTGGCTAGGTAGTCAGTTGGTCAATGTTTTTGCTCTGACATCCGTCACTCACAGCAATCAATCTCTCCTATACGTTTCCTATTCTTGAAACTTTCGTCACCGCCTTGTGCGGTACTACTGGTATCTATAGATATTTGCTATGTGCATACACTTTTACATCCCAGTTTCCCCCAGACATTCCTGCTGCATTCGCCCGTATCCGTTGGTTCCCATGGGTTCCCATCAAATTCGACGACAGGCGAAAGAGATCCAGGCGGGGCTTGGAAACTAAGCTGCCAACACCTTGAATGGCTACACTGGAAAAAAACACCCTGTTTTTTGGATGTTTTTGAAATCCTGCCAAAAAGTGCTGCTAAGCTGAAAAAACGCAACCTACAGATTTTTCACGGCTATGAACTGAAGAAATCCTTTTTTTGATTTGAAATGATGGGATCAGGGACTTGGACATGCAGCCATAGTTATTGTGAGAACAAGTCGCTGGCTATCACAAGAGTGGTTTCTGCTTGGTGTTTCTAAGGTTTGAATAGACTACATTGATTCAATAGATTATGTATATATATATATATATATCGATACAGTCTTCACAGAATCCTTAGCAAAGTTGTTGTTTTAAAGTTTTGTTCCTTACATTTCTGTGCATTAGCGCGACATGTTGTCCGTTCTGCAGAAAGAGATGGTGCAGATTACCACTGCTCTGAAATCTGCTGGAACGAAGGACAGAGAAGGGGTGGCCATGTCGAAACTTTTGTTGTTTATCGTTGTAAAAGGCTATAAGGGATTCTACTACTTACTACTTACTAGTACAATATATCCATAACATATGCTAAGCATCATAGCCCCTTTCTGATTTTTTTGTGCACTCACCCCGCCTCAGAAAGCAAGATCAGATACACAAGAGGTTTTTCAAGTCTCATGAGATTACCCAACATACCACGGGGGTTCCTAGCAAAATTGAAATGGTAGTCCCAAGTGAAAGGTGCCTAGCAGGTGCATCTTCCACTGGGTCACCAGATTGGCAACTCCCTCAGGATGCGAAGTTGCGTTCCTCTGGGGTGGTGGTCGTCGTCTTTCGTTTCCAAAGTGATATGCGAGCCTGCCTTAAGAAGTGCCTCGCCTCGCTCCAAACGAAATGGTGGGAGTTGATGATCCCTGGGAAACACCGGGAAATTAACCCGGGTGCACAAAACCCGGTGCCGGTTGGGGTTTCCAGTTGAAGATTTTGTCCGATTTTTTATCATCAGATCATTAAGATTCATTACACCCTGGAAGATTAACATGGAACCTACAAATCACCCATTTAGAAAGGAAAATGATCTTCCAAACCTCCATGATTATGTTCCATGTTAGTCTACAGGGGTGTAAGCAGATTGCTTGAATACACTGGATTGGACGGCCTACAAATCAAAGGTGACGACCGATAAAATTTATCGCAAAGTTGGTCGGACCTCTTGGGGACACTGAAAGTTTCGATCCAGATTTCAGTAGGTTGGACCTTTTGGCAGGCTTTGAAATACTGTAATTTTTATGTATGACCTTGGAAAATCCATCATAGTTGGACCATTATTTGTTATACCATGTACAGCTATTTATGTACTCAGGATTTTTCCTGCAGATTTTTCAAAATGTCCAAATTCCCAAAGGTTTCTCCGAGACTTTACTCAGGTGGGATTCCTTTTGGGCCAACTGGTTCAACAGTCAGGCGGAGGATATCGGTATCCTTTGGAAGTGTCTTGGCGCTTGCAAACCAATGGTGGATTTTCAGTAGAAAGCTGCAAGTAAAGGTGGATTCTCACTTTGACTGAAAGGCTAGTTACTTGTCCGAACACAGTCTTGCTGGGTGGTACCTTTTTAAATCTCCGCAACAAAAAGCGTTGGGGCACATTCCCCACCAAGACTGGCAGTGCACTCTTTAAATAGATCTTCCCCCGCCGCATCAAATTCCTTGGCTGAGGGATAATGGCATTTGCAAGGCGCTGGAATGCGGATGGTCCAGCTAAACGTAACCAGAACTAATATATAGCCAGTGAGCACAAGGGGGAGATGTTTGGAGAATGCTATGGAAATCGTATATATTCCTATTCATGGGAAGATACTTGGAGCCATGTCTTTCAAGAAATTCACTGGGTAGAGCAGGAATGGCAAACACGAATTGATAAGAAGAATAGAACATTTGTTCCTATTATCTCGTGATTCATATAAACGTACATATATATACATATATACATAAATATGCATATGTTATATCCTCTGTACCCATATAAGACTTGTACTCATGATACCAAGCTCACTCTGTTTTGGTTGTGATGCCGGCTTTTTCACAGGGCGAACCTTTGCCTCGCTTTCCGATTGGTGGTCGACCGAGCCTTGGCGATTCATGGATTCCGGATTCCTGTGAGTCCTTGGGGGAGCGATGAAGGGGTCGCCAGGCATGATGTATTTTCCTATTACACTCCGGTAAACTAACATAGCAAGGGGAAATCCAGATTTGAAGATGTATCTCCTATGAAAAAAGATGGTTTTCCCATTGCTATGTTAGTTTACGAGAGGGTAAATGAGGAGCTAGGTTGAACCCCAGAATCCTCAAAATTTTGAGGTCAGCCTCGGTTGCAAGGAGGAAGATTATGGCTGAGAGGGATACCCTTGAAGGAATACCCTCCCTAAAACAAACACTTCGGCCCTAAAAATGGTGGGTTCCAAGTTTGGAATTCCCTTTTCCAGGGGGTCGAACATTTTCAGGGGCGATGTTGTGTATTGTTTTTATAGTTTGCAGGTTCTAAGTTTTTTACGCTTTTTCGGTGGGGGGAAAGTGTATGGCCCCAAATCTTCAACAAGCAAACTTTCTCAACTGTGTTCCGGCTTTCGTTGAATGGGGTGGAATTTTCAACAGCAACAAGGAGAGTATCATCCCCTCGAAGATCTCGAGCAATGTTTTCTTTTCTTTCTCCGAAAGAACGTGAAAATTTTCAGACTTAGTAGAGTTGGAACTATGTTTTGTAAAGACTTTCAAAAAAGGGTTGATAGGTGTATACCCCCCGGAAGTTTAACACAGGCCCTGAAAAATGGTGGTTGGAAGACTACTTTCCTATTGGGAAGGCAACTTTTCAGGGGCTATGTTAAACTTCGGGGGGTATACGGGTATACGTTCAACTCAACTAGAGACAAACTTCCTGTGGGAAAGATCGGACCACCATGTTTTTGGGAAGTCCTACCTGCCAAAAGTTACTCTGTCCAGAAATCATAAAAACCCGCCAAATGAACACTTTAGATCTTCCGTGCTGCAGTTCGTCATTGATTTCACTCATAACCCACCACAAGTACCCCCCCGAGCCATTTATGACCATGGCCAATCCGGGAGCAGTTTTTTTTTTGCAGATTTTTTTAGTTGCAAACCATTGAAGTCAAGGTAATGAATTTGATATTCACGTTCATGTATTGTCATGCACTAATTCTTTTAAAGATACAAATGCAAAGACTCATAACATGTGAAAATCATAAGAATTGATCAGTGTATTTTTTTTCTAAGAAGAATCATATTAATGATACTATGCGCGGTCGCCATCAAGAACAAACATGATACTAATGATATTATTCTAGATGACTGTATAGAGAATCAAACCAACTAAAAAAAAATGAATCCCTTTGAACAATTTTCCGGAATTTGAAATTCTTCAGCATAACATCTGATGAACATCCACCGCAAATGTTCTAAACCTGAGGATTGCGAAGCTTTCGGTGGTGTCTCGGTGATGAGATTTTCCAAGGGATGAGATTCCTCAACTACACCCCAGAAATCCAATATAGATATCAAACATGGCCATCTTTAAAAAAGGAACCACTTTTTCCAAACCATCATTTTGGGTATCCAGCCGTTAGTTTTCGGGGGTGTACATACATGAATTGAATGAAATTGAATAAAACCGTGTGGATTTAGAATGATGGGCAAATGGATGAGTTTCACCAATTCTTGCGGTTGTTTTCGGGGGTTCCAAGGTTTCTTTTTCGAATGACCAAAATTATTGTGTTCACCAATGTTAAAGGTGGAGAGAAACATGCAAGTGGAAACAAAAATTCCCGCAAAAAACCACGTGTTTAGCAATGTACCTGGGATCTTCTGAGTGTGAAACATTTGGTTCCTCCCCAAAACCTACCACAAGGCAGAACTTATATTTATCTTGAAGATCCTGGAGCATAAAAAAGATGAATTTGCACGACTGAACCAACATGTCCAAACAGGTAGGTGTTCAGGGAATACCTCCAAAAAATGTGAAAACATCTCAGGGAAATTCGCAGGTTTTTAGATATGATAGGCCACAAATGGCCAGATTTTATACAAAAATGGGGTGCAAACTTGGGAAATCGAGGGGAATTGCCATGCGCAAACTCCAGTCAAAAAGAGTGGGGTAACCCTTACCCGCCAAATTGAAGTCAGAGGTTGACAATGAACGGTTACTTCTCAATGAGAGTCACAACGACCTTTTCTGAAATGTTTTTTTTGTTGACACCTCTGTAAATCTCCATGGAATTTTCGGGGATGGGGGATTGGGAATTTGTTGACATATATATATATATATATCTATATAACTTGGTGGTGGTAACTCAGATATTTTTGGAATTTTCACCCCGAACTTTGGGGGTAAGATGAATCCATTTTGACTATATAATATTTTTTTCAAATGGGTTGAAACTCAACCAGCAACTAGAATCCAACCATGTTTAACGTCCGTCCAGGCGAGAGCAGCCAACCCTGGTGACATCCACTGGGCAGAATTGGCTGTACCACGAAACGAGCGCATCAAAAGGTAGAGCAGATTCGGAGTCGTCGGAGTTGATAGCCGTCAGCAAAATCAGCGGTTGATTTTTGTTTTTTTGTAAAAAAAAGGTCCCAAACCCATAACCATCCATGGGACTGGCATATTTACCTACATGACATGGTGGATTTTTATAGTATCCATGTAGGTAAATAGACCATACATGGATGGTATGGGAAAGGTTTTGGCTGGAACACGGCTTCATTTAGCATAAATATACTTGCCAACAAAAATCCCGCGCATTTTTGAAAACTGGGATGTGAGATACTGTTCATGGACGAAATCCTGCACCAGGTGGTAGATAGCTTGTCCCACTATTTGCAGGGTTTCAGACATACCAGGTGGTTGTTTGAGATTTCTTCCATCAACAGTAGGAATGAAGAGCCAGATTACGTTTCATATTTTAATGAAGTCTTCGCAGACTTGAATTCTGCAGGCTGGCGATTACCAATGGAGTCATGTTTCTGCTCGTGTGCGCTTGCTTTGGCGCAGTCTATGGTTTACGTGTTGTGCCATGACGGCAAGAGAGTAGAGTTGGGGACGTGGGATTTGTAGGTTTCCCAAGCTGTTGAACCTACAACGGTGTCACTGAAAGTAAAAATCCATTCCCCATTCAAGGAAAAGATATGAACAATTTAAGATGTGTGGTTCAGATGTGTGGTGCCTATCTTTGAAAAAGAGGAATGCTAAACTGTAAGGGGAATGTTATGATACTGTTGATGGAAGAAATCCTGCACCGGTCCATGAGAATATCCCATTATTTACATGGTTTTATACATCCCAGGTGGTGCAGGATTTCTTCCATCAACAGTACCATGGGTCTTGGTATCAATCTAGATATCCGGTTGCAGTTTTTCGCTCCATGGGTGCATACAACAGATCCTCGTAACCCTGATAAGTAGGGGTGTAACCCCAGTTATCCAAATTTATAAGGCCATTTATAAGGGTTAAAGTTATACTGTAACCCTATTTATAACTGGTAGCGGCCCATGTCAGGTGAATTCTGCAGAGCGATATGTGACAAAACTGAAAACAAGGAAATGGTGAGGTAGGATTTTTTTTGTTGAAAATGTGAGGTCCTTGCCCTAAATGCCCCCAACACTGTGGTGGGTGCCAGTTTTAAGGATTGATTTAAATTTCATCAGCCATTCGAATCGAGATTTCATACATATAGTCATACTGGGAGGGATGAAAGCTGGTGGTTTACCTCACCTCAACAGTTATGAGTTGTGTTCCCCAAATTTCCCAAAAAACAAGTTGCTTAAAATTTTCCCCAAAGTTTCCCCACAAAGTTTCCCAAAAAATTTCCCGAAGTTTCAAACCAAAAATCTCTGCAAAGTTTCCCAATTATGGCTCCAATTTCACCCCAAAAAAGCCAAGTTTTTTTTGAGATTAGCTTGACCAACTGGACCGAGGCGGCCATGGCTGTGAAGGAATCTGCAGGCTCGGCCCCGATGGTTCCGTGGGAAGAACATCCGATGGGTTGATCTTTGCAAAAAAAAACAGAAGCCGTGGGAAAAATGGGAAGTTTTTTTTTTTTAATTTTTGTGTTGCCCGGAGATCTTTTTTTTTTGAAAATTGGGTAGGGGTTTATTATTCAGAGGTTAACATTAACTTGTATATGATATAATAATATACTCTTTCTGCCACAATCATGGTTTTTCATGCAAAATGGCGGGGTATTTGAAAGGTAACTACCCATTTATCACTTCCAAATTATTGGAGGAAGGGCAACAGTTAATATGACATTTTTCATATAGCAATGTATAATTGCATTTTTTTCACCGCTTGCAGTATCATAGTCAAAACAACCAACCCCCATGGGGGTTTGATGTGGAATTTACAGCGCAACTGCAAGGGTCGAAGTGTTCATCTTCTCTTTGAACATGTGTGGTAGTTTGCATGCTCTTTGCCTTTTTCTTCCACCAGGTCATTTGCAACTGCACATGAAATGTCTCCACGACAATGATTCAGTGATACTTGACTATTTTCATCACCTTTTTTCCAACTGTTACTAGGTGGGGTGAACATCCCGATAAATAACATAATTTGTACATATGGGTGTTTCCTTAAATGGTGGTACCCCCAAAACACCCCAAAATGATCATCTTTAGTAGGAAAAAACATGGTTGTTGGGTACCACCATTTTAGGAAATATCCATATATTCCCTAAAAAAAGTCAACCAGTTCCAACCCATGTCTTTCCCACGGCTTCTGGAAAACTTGTGCCTTTGGGGCCGGAACCGGAAGGTTCTGGTGGCGTTTGGCTGTCGTTGCTTCCGGCCTTTGTTGTTGCGGTGTCCTGGACAGCGTTTTGACGGAGCAAACAACTTGGAAACGAGTCGTTCCAAGGCGAAAAAGATGAAGGTATAACATATCAATCAAACAAGTATAACATACCAATCAAACAGTTTTGGGGATGATTCAAATCTCCATATTTTTTTTTCATCATTCCTTTGTTCCCACCAATGCGTTTTCCCATGTTTTTCCAGATTTCCCATGCAGACCCCGCTAAGATTGTGAATGGTCTACTGATGGCAGCAGCAAGGATGTTGGGAGACAAGGAGCATCCAAATCGGTTGGAAATATGATCAAAATCTGATTCTCCAAGAAATTGGTATATCTAGGTGGTTTCAAATATTTTGTTTTTTCACCCCTACCTGGGGAAATGATCCAATTTGACTATTTTTCAAATGGGTTGAAACCACCAATTAGCGAATCTTTTGGGAGAAAAAGAATGGCTGGAAACAAAACGCTGACTCAGTACATACAGATGTACCTCACAGGTTACAATCTATGAGAATTCTGACCTCGTTTCTTTGTTTCGTTGGTTGATCCTGGACCAAGGTGAGGGGTCAGTATACATGGGTCGTTTCCTGAAAGTGAAAGATGTGTTGACGGTTTTCCGTTTTCCCTAGCTTTAGGGACCAGGTTTATTTTTTGCGGTCAAACAGTGTTGCTGGTGATAGGGGGTGCTGCCACCTTTTTTTGAGGTTGGCCAACCAGAAATGGGGAAGGGAGGGCTGGGGACGCAGAATGGAATCATATGGAAATTACCAAAAGCCTTTTTTTGGTTGAAATCCAAACATCCCATACACCGGTGGCTTATTGCTGGTGTAAGTTTCCATGGAATGGTTCCTTGATCTCCAAAAAATTGATGGTTGTTGAGGTTTACGAATCTGTTGAGGTTTACGGATCTGTTGAGGTTTAGGAATCTGTGATGCCCCAAACACCTATCCAAATCTGTGATGTTGGTGATTTTTCCAAGTAGCACCATGAAGCACCTGTCAGGAGTACCATGATACGTTGACAGAGCAAGAGTTCTCACAAGCTGCTAAGATGTCAGTTGGAATGATACTTGGCTGCACTTGGTTAAAAAATGGGTGTACCAGGATGGATGCCAACATGAGGGGATTTTGGGCCGTCACTAAAAAAACAATTTTTGATATACGTAAGTATATAGATTTGTTTTTTTGATTGTTTCCCTCATGGTCCCCACGTATACGGTACTGTCTATAAGTATAAATATAGGCACTTTCAGAATTCCCTGGGGTGGGATAACACCTGAGGCAGAAAAGGAAATGGAATGCGACCAGTCACCAAGGGGGTTGGAGGGTATCTATTCGGGCTGGGCTGTTCCCCCGTGGGCCAAAAGCTTGATTTTCCATGGGTTTTCCATGGGTTTTCTACCTCCTAGCTTCATTTTGCTTGCTTTCCATCTGATTCCAACGGCCAAGGGTGGTGAATACAGCTGGTGTCCTGTTCTTCATGTATGCCACGCCAAAGGAATGGTACCAAGATGGAGGCACCCCTGCCATGTCGAGAAAACTGAGTCGAACCAAAGATGCAAGTCCTCACCTTGGCACTTGAAACAGCCCACTTTTTCTGAAGTCCATCCTGGTGAATGTCAGGTCTGGTGAACGGTGCCTTTACCATGCTACTCATTAATGCCATTGTGCCTCCTTGGGTTCCTGCTATTGATCTTGGTTCGGGACACTCAGACACTTCGGTCACTCCCGTGATTTGGGAAAAAAATGTTGTGGATGCTCAACAAATTCGACATCTCAGTGTGTGATGGTCATTTTTTTTGTTGTTCTTGTTGGTTCTTGTTGGTTCTTGTTGGTTGGTTGTTGTTGTTGTTGTTGTTGTTGTTGTTGTTGTTGTTGTTGTTGTTGTTGTTGTTGTTGTTGTTGTTGTTGTTGTTGTTGTTGTTGTTGTTGTTGTGTTGTTGTTGTTGTTGTTGTGTGTGTGTTNTTGTTGTTGTTCACACCTCGTATCCAGGTTGGTACATCAGAAGTGGCATGCGGGGAAAGCTTGAGGCTTGGATCTTGGGCGGATCCTTCAGGGGTCAGGCTTCACCTGAAGCTGGGATTTTTCAAGGTTGAAAGATTTGTCCCCACAGATGGTACCTACTGACCTACTGGTTTGGATCTAAATATTGGGGACTCCAGGGTTGGGCCGCTTGATGAAAAGGGCCAAATCTACCAACCCTCATGTTTTTTTTGGATCGAAACCGATGCCACCGTCTCGTTTGGTTGAGTCGAAACGAATCCCAACAGCGACGGGCCAGGCACGCTTGCCCTACTTCAACGAAGTCTTGTCGTCACTTGGATGATTTTTGTGCGCTGCTTGTAACTAGTGCCCTTAGAATCCTGACCCCTCCTATGGAAACACCAGACCCTCCTAATGACATCCCTGGCGCCTTAAAACAGGTGGTTTTGACACCCCATGACATCCCGGATTCTTAGGGTGGGTTGGATTAGGCATGAATTGAGCGGCACGAACGGCAGCGATGATGCATGGGTCAGCTTCTTTGGGTGAGCTTCTGATCACCACATCTTTAGAAATGGCTTATATATTTACCTCCAGGAACATTTGCAATTCAGAATGATCCTTTTGCGGCGCTTGCTTTTTGTTTTCTTCCTATCTTAAAGAGCAAGTAGGAGGGTTGTAGGCATGATTTCAATACTTGGAAGTACTAAAAATTCCCCAACATTTCGTCCCAACGTCTGGTGCTTCCTGCGGACGAAATGGCAAACCCATGAGGCGAGGGGGAAATCCTAAAGAGCCCGAGCACCAGCAGGACGTTAGTCGGGTGGATTTTGGATCACCGCATGGCAGGCTGGAACCAGCACCATTTTTCATAGGAAATACACCTTCAAAGGGATGGTTTTTCTATGTTAGTTATTGGGGTGTAACATTGTTTAAAGTTTAAAGATGTTTATGGGTTAATGCCTACCACATTCATTTTCAAAAATTATCAACCAACAAAGACTTTTCACCGTATACCTCATTCGTTTTCTCGTCATGATTTTTATGTATCCACCTCTTGATTTTCAATTTGTCTTCACGGACTTTTGCAACCATCATATGAAATAATGCCTTAGACTAAGCAAAGGAAACTTTAAAACGACAATTGATACACTGTGACATGACATTGAAACAAGGCTATGTGAAAAGTTCGTGATGAGACGCATTGAAAATGCGGCAGGCAGATACATAAACTGCCGAAAAAAACGAATGCGGTAAGGTGAACAACTTTTTTGGTTGGACAATTTCGATAATTAATGTGAATGTGGAAGGCATAAACCCAATAAACTTCATAAACCCTGAAGACCCCGGCCGCTGCCTTTTTACATTTTGTTTTTTGGAGGTTTGCAAAAGTTTTCTCTTAAACATGCCAACGAAACGACCCAACCTTGATCACAGTCAAACTGGGATCGTTCCCCCATTTTTTTCCCGGCATCTTCACGTGTGACTGCTTTGTGGGTGAATGTTTTTGCAATAATGGCTCTGAAAAAATGCCTGTAAGTCGAGAAATGAGATAGTCACATCTTTTTTTTTTTTGGGGGGGGGAGTTAGTAGGTGACATGTTCATTTTCTTTTTTGCATAGTTGGGTACAATGGCTAAAAGGTGTAGTTTTCAGTCAAAGTCTTTTTTTGTTGCACCTTCATCTCAAAGTAAAATGCATTTTTTTTTGGAGCTGAAGACAAAAACATGCGTAACAAAAATCACAATGAATTCCACCAGTGCCGAGATGACGGTTTCAAACAGTTTTTGAATTTTCACCAATACCTGGGGAAATCATCCAAGGTGACGACTATTTAATTCAAATGGATTGGTTCAACCACCAACTGCCTTCCCTGAAACTAACATGAGTTTCGCACCTCTAAGATGGATGGGTTGAAAGATGAGATTTCCTTTTAAGATACTATCTTTTCAGGCGTTTTCTTAGTTCCCAGGAGGGGTTTGTGTTTTTTTTGAAAACATCCCATTAGCTGATGGGTTAATTGTTGGTTTGGAGCCCGGTGGTTTGGGATTCCGATTGGATCCCCCTATGAATCCGGGATTGGGATCCTTAAGGGCACCCGATTCGAATCCCAAACCAACAATTAACCATTATTTCAATTATTTCATTTGTTAGTTGATTGGAGGGGACGACACATGGGGATTATAATAAACCACCATAAGAATCCCTATGAACCACCAACTAGCCATTAGTTGATCCCACCCCAACTTGGTAGCTTCAAATATGACCCACCTAACCTAACCACCTTCCGGTCAAACAGGAACTGAAGGCCGTGAAGGCAGAGATCGAGGCATTTAAGCGGGTCAGCAGCCAAGTCGGGGGGGAATTTTTGTCGCCAAAAAGAGGTGCTTTGGGGGTCTACACCCCTGGGCCGCTGGATGCCAGTCACAAATGAAGGTTTGGGTTGGGATTCCGATTCCCCTACTCAAAAATAGAATGATCCTGCGGGCCGACTGGCATCCTGGGTGGGGGAATAAGTGCCAAAGATGACAATGGAACTCCTGAATGGCTGTTTTTTTCTTTGTGTGTTGATCTATAGCTACACTACCCAGATTTTTTTTTCTCGAAGAGCTCGCTGCGCTTTTGAAAAATGGGATTATTACCGGACAGATGATATTTTTTCCTTCTGAAATGGCCCGAATTTCAGGGAACAGGTGAACTCACTTTTTTTTGGGGGTATAAGAACCATTACAAAGACTGATCGGGGGGGCTGTTTGATTTTAAACAATCGGGTCCGATTTTGGGTTCGGCAACTGATTCGTCAGATTCTATCTTTGGGGGTTGACACTGCATGGCGGTTTTTCAGACGTTTTCTTGAGGCCTATGCTCCAGGAACGATGAATCCGACGAGGCGTTGAACTTGGGAGATACCTTCTTTTTCGAATCAACAAGAAGGGCGGGCTGGTGAAAACATAGAAAATGATAGCAACTAGGTGGTGTGGCAGGATTCAATTTCAAATCATATACCCTCCCTGAAACTAACATATATCCCCAATGAAAAGTTAGAGCTTCCCAAATAAGGACATCTCATCTTAGAACCATCCATCTCATAGGTGCTACAGTCTGTCAGTTTCAGGGAGGGTATTAATTTCAATCGTTTTTCCATGTGAAAAGTTCTTTTTTTCACCCCGGATTTTTGGTTGATTTTGTCGAACCGAGGCGATACGCCAGTGCCATCAAGACCTTTGTCTGTTGCTTGCCCTGGGCCCAAGAAAATGCCGCAAACTGCAAACGGTCGGAAATTAGAGGAACCAGTTTTTTGCAGGGAAATTTGTGGAAACTTGGGTGTTGGAGAAGATACAGGGATTTCTGGAAACATGAGTGGTAAGGAGAAGATCTTTGAGTACTATTACTATTATTGACGTTTGTTTTTGGCTGTAAGCTGTATGTTCACCAATCCGCCCCCCCACCTGTATTTCTTCCATCTTGGCTAGGTTTTTAACTATATAGCCACAAAAGTGTGCCAGCAGCAAGGCCGCCGTGACCAACTTGGGTTTACTTGAGATGCAAAACTTCAGGCTCTACCAGCCAGTCTTCCCGCTGATTGCGCTGGTGGGTATGATTGGCTTGTGTAAGGAGAACCCAGGATCAGAAGTTGTTGCACCACCGTTACTGACGATTCGATCCTCAGGAAAGACGTGACCGGTTTCGGTGTTTGATAAATGGGTGTACGTTTTGCTTCCTGGAAGTAAGATTTGGAATGGTTTAAAGATGTTACACCTTCTTTATGGATGTTGATGTCTGTAAATCTCGGTGATGGGCTTGTTTGCATGTGCTGTTCCAGGCATGCAGTACTGTGTGGACAAGCATCTGCTGTTGCGTTGGTATTCGAGGTGCAGTCAATTTTTTAGCGGATCGTTTCGTAACCCCAAGCCGCAGCGCGAGTGTTGAACTGTTGCATTTCGGCCACGCTCTTGCGCCATGGGAAGCGAAGAGATCAGATCCAACGATTGGTTCTTTCGTTGATGTATTAACTACCTATAGGATCCTATAGGGATTAAGTGAACCTGTTGAATTGCAAAAAACATCGAGTTGTTTTCGGGCATGGTCTCTCCATTTGTGGGAAAAGTAAGTGTGGTCTCTCCGCAGGCCCAAAAGACCCTTGAATGCAGACATCGCCAACTTCTTCGTTAGGCCAGGAAGTGTGATGGAGACTCTGTAGAAGATGGGGGCTCCTACTAGATATAGATATCTCCAGTACAAACGGGGCTAGAACCACTATAAATAGCCTTATAAATGGGTAACTGGGGTTATAACCCCACTTATGGGGTTATAACCCCATTTATAAGTGAATCCGGGGCCCTTGTAGAACATGGATCATGCACACTATCAGCTGTGGCTTAAAAGGGTTCTGAACCCGGGATTTTGACAATTTTTCTCAGGCCATTGTTTAGGCCTGACGCAAAAGCCGATCAGAGAACAGAATTGCCTTGCCATTTTTTTCGCCCAAAAATGTGGTGATGTCAACGACTTTCTTGGGTGTTGTTTTTTTTACATGTTACTTTTTTCCCATCTTCGACGTAAATGCTTGGGGAGATGATCCAACTTTGCCTTTGACATCTTTTTGAACCGTCTCCTGCCAGCTTCCCCCATGATCTGAGATGACGACTTCAAGGGAACACTGACGTGATTTTTTTATGGGAATTTCAAATTGGACTTGACATTTCACCGCATTTTCAAAAAAAGGGAAATGCATTTGGCCATGTATTTCTCCCCCCCCCCCGTTTTTTTTGGTTCAATTTTTGAATTTCAGCCAACGGACGAGACATTTTCCCGAATGAGGTTTGTGAAGTTCGTCGGGCCCATCGGACTCTCAGTGTCCTTCTTTTTGTTCCTCACGCCCTCCTATGCCGCCAAGGCGGGGCTGGTGAATGGTGGAGTGGTGAACAAGTTCCCCCCAAGCAACTCCGGGGTGAAACACCCGGTGAGAGCGGAACAAAAAGGAATGGCATAATTTTTGTTCACACCCGAAATAGGGAGGATGAGGATGAATTCGCAAGAAGAGAAGACGTAAGGAGGTATGAGGAGCAAGAAAGCTTTGATTTTTTGAATGGTCTTTTAGCATCAATTTTTTATTGAAACTAGAAGGTCATGATGCTATGCGGCGATTCGCCAATCTTTCCATTCCCCTATGGAGTAGATGCAAGGTATTTGAATTGTCTATCACGATAACGTTACGAACTTGACGTTTGACCCTAAATGATGCGCCTTTCTTCCCCTTCTGAACCCCATCTTTGAAGCCCTTCTGCACCCTGTGCCAGAATGCGGTGAGCAACTTAGCAGCTTCCACTCGATCGGGTGGTTCCAAGCCACCAGGAGGTTTCCAGGAGACAGTGGAAATGATATACTTCAGCATGTTTGGCATTTTGGTCGTGTTTTTCTTCTTTGTTTCTTGTTGCTCCATCTCTTTTGATCTGTATGAGACATGACCACGAGGACCACTAGCTGGTAGAAGCCCACAGAGTTTCAGGAAAGTTTTCTGTGACAAACAATATTTGCTGTTCCCTGCTTCACCGAATTTAGAATTTTATACTTCTCCATAACTTCTCCATGCCAAAGTATCTAAAGCAATCCCAAAGAATCCACACATCCAAATGGCTCACCAAACAGGGCCGTTTTTTAAAAACATCAATCACTATTTTTTTCCTACAAATAAAGAAATACCATCCAATAGCCACATCGTTTATTGAATCACCCGAAGATCCGTAGGGGACTTTTTTCAGATTTTTCGATGAATGAGGTGCTTTCGCAATTCATCATTGCCATTGTCAGCTCCACCATCTTTTCGTCGCTTGGCAAATTTCAATTCACCCCTTAAAGGTGCAGTTTTCCAACAACAACAACAACAACAACAACCACAACAACAACAACAACAACAACAACAACAACAACAGCAACAACAAACGACAACGACAACGACAACGACAACGACAACGACAACGACAAACGACAACGACAACGACAACGACAACGACAACGACAACGACAACGACAACGACAACGACAACCACAACCACAACGACAACGACAACGACAACGACAACGACAACGACAACGACAACGACAACGTCAACGACAACGACAACGACAACGACAACGACAACGACAACGACAACGACAACGACAACGACAACGACAACAACAACAACAACAACAACAACAACAACCTAAAAACATGTATCTAAAAAGAAGAACTTCTGCTCCAAAACCTCAGTTAACGTTTTGATTTTTTTGGACAAGCTTAAGCCTTAGAAGAACTAAACCATACTAAACCCAAGGTTTTTTTCAAAGTGAAGACAATTCGAAACCTTCTTCAAACTCTGATGCGGCAGGTTTGTGTTTCCGCTTTCGGTGTGGATACGTGGCTTGGTTTTTGCAGCAGATGGGCACTGGTAGGTGTTGGTGGCTAAATGTCAGGATCCAACGGGAAGTGGGAATAGTTTGTTTGAAGGACAGAATGCGATGTGTTTGCCGATGATGTATCTTTTGTGGACGGTTTGAAGTATTTTGGAAACTAAAGGTGATGTGAATGCGTCTCCAACATTTGATATCCTTCAAATTTTGTTCTACATGATGAAGTGCAAAACACGTTGCTTATTGGCCAGTTTCGACTCTTTTTATGCTCATGGGAGATGGTTTTTGGGTGACCAGGATGTTGGCTTAGCATGCCTTGCCGCGAAGATTTCAAAGTGCAAGAGCATGAAGATGACTACTACCAGGCTGGTGCACTGGAGGACATGATGATGATGATGATGATGATGATGATGGTGGTCCTGATTGTGGTGATTACGATGGCCATGAAGAAGATGTTGTACAAAAACATCAGGATCCATTGACAGTTGCAGAGGTTTGGAAGTTCAGAAGAGGTTGCAAAGGTGCTTTTTGTTCCATATATAAAATTCACGAATTCGGCCAAGTTCAAAGCTTCAAGCCACCATCCCTCCCCAAAAAAAGGAAAAAAAACAGCACGAAAAAAACACAGGCACAGTATATGTGGTCCAGAGAGATGAAGTATCACAAGGCGGCTCGCGGTTTTCATGGGAATCTAAGGTACCCCCCCAATAGCTACCCCTTCCAATAAATAAGGCCTTATTAATGGACTATTAAACCATTGGTTTCCCTTAATAAGGCCTTATTAGGGCCTTATTTCTTGGGTACCTTAGATTCCCATGATGTTTTGTTTGGACGATGGATTTCTTTCTCCTCAATCTGTTTGGGACGAATGGACCCGACGTTGACTCCAGTTGACGTTGGATGGTTCCATCCAGCTGATAGGATCAGTTCATCTACAAGAACCTCCCTGAGGACTCCCGATTTTTTTTTTTGAGGAAAGGGAATTTGAGCAGCGCAGATTAATGCATAGTAATATAATAATATATATTAGATATATAATGTATATATATAAGTATATGTATACATAATGGTTGTTAATATTTATTTTCAATTGAGACTGCCCCAATATATCTATAGACAAACACACACACAGAATTGTCAGCAGTTTGCTCGTTTTCCTATCTGAAGCAACGCCGCGTCACCGGGTTGAAACAGCACAGCTCCCAAAGGTGATTGAATTGTGCCACGATCCGTGGCATCAAGATAACCTTGTCATTATTGTGCAGATCTTGTAGTTTTTGTTTGGTTGGTTGGTTGTTTGGTTGGTTGTTGGTTTGTTTTGTTTGTTTGTTTGTCCTCCCTGGTAGCCCTTTTGTCTTTCAGGACAAGAACCCCGAGTTCTTGAAACCAGGTGAAAGTACCGCAGTGAGTGCCACGGATATGAAGGCCTGGCGGCCTGGAGGGGAAGGTACCGGTACCTTCCCCCTCGTTACTCGTTGGGCTGAGGATTTGGAGTCAATATGATGTATATATATATATATGACATGCAAGATTATCAATATACATGTGTATTTTTTAAATCTACTTCAGGGGGGATGCTGGGAGATTTTTTTTACACTGTATGTATATATTATAATATATATATAAGATAGATACATATCTATATGTTACAGATGCGCATGATGGGACATGTTCATGACCTACATTCTTCGATTATCAGGATGGTCAGCATCATAATATGAATACCATGTCATCATCAGTACCACTACTACAGCTACCAGCCCGCATGGGCAGCAAATGTCCAGCAGTGAAGATACGAATCAGCCAGCCACCATGTCCAGCAGTGAAGATACGAATCAGCCAGCCCGCATGCGCAGCGAATGTCCAGCAGTGAAGATACGAATGAGCCAATCATCACGCATTTGTGCCCACCACAAGCACAAAGCAACTTGGAGAATGAAAATATCATAACAACCTTCATACACGTGAATACTACATCCATTAGATCCCCAGATCTATCTGTTCAAGGATGTGAGACTTTACGAATTTCTCCAATAAATAACATGTCTATGTGCACACATCTCATTAACATGCCCTTCGTTCTGGTTGCTACGATGGTCAGGAGGAAACACTGCTTCAGTTTTTTTTTGGAGTTTTGGCGAAGGATACTCCACTACTTGCTATATTGCGATGACTTGTAAATGAAGAAATACAATCATCATGGCTGTTTTATGCATATACACTTAAAGGATGATAGGGAATATCCAATACCTACCCATACGTAAATGGAAGTATACTGTTGACTGTTGATGCAAGAATCCCGAGATCGCGGGACTTGGAGGATAGCATGGCTGCCACCCAACATAGCCATAGGCAAAGAAATAGAGGTCCGAAAACACCATCATACTTCCCCTTTTTATGATATTCTCCTTATGTCGTAGATAAATACCTGTAGTGAAATTCCTTCCTGTAACATTCATGATGTACCTGCATCTACCTATACCGCACTGATGCTATAACAATGGCAGTACAATCCCCGTAGATCAATCATCGGTGATTATAACTGTTTCACTATCATGATTCTCCCTGATGATATCATGGTAATCATCTTAACAATCCTCATTATGATAATATGATTATTCCTGGTGATGATTCCCCAGTTTAATCCTTTCCAAGCATCATTTTTCCGGGGCGACCTCTTAGACTTCAGGGGTGTAGTCCCCACCCAGCAACCTTGGATTCCGAATTTCTGATCCCACAAATGTGAAAAAACATCATGGTGATTAGGACCGGCATCCTGGGCGCCCAGATCCAAGATATACTCTCCCAAAATTATCACAGCACATACCAGCAACATACCAGCAACATACCAGCTTTAAAGGAAATGTCATTTTCCAAAGCCCCAGTGTTTCGGGTATTTTACGTTAGTTTCAGGCCCAAAAGGACCCCAAAACCCATGGTTCCAAAAATTGCAGGGTTTTAACTAACCCCTAGAAATATGAGGGTTATAACTCCTAAAAATGAAGGAAACCGTGGGTTCCCATGGGGACTGCTCTCGGGTCCAGGCCAGCTACGGTGTCGCGGCCTCCGCCGTGGCCGACGACGCGGCCACGGATGCGGCCAAGATAGCACTGAAGGGTGGTCGTTTCTTGGTTGAGTTGCTGATGGTTGTGGTGATGTGGTGATATCATCCATGTCATTGATATGAACATAATCGATATGAACATATATAACATCTATATGTATATATATTATATGTATATATACACATTTGTTGATCATTGATGTTGGTATCACTAACATCATTAATTGATTTCATTGATATTGTTGATATCATTCATGTTGTTGATTCATTTGTATCATTGATATGTCCTTGATATATTATTGATATCATTGCCGTTTCTTTTTGTAGATTCAACGGCACCGTTCAGATTGAAAATTCCTTGTTCCGCTTCAGCGGTACTGGTCCTTAACTGCCAGGCTAGCAGTATCCACAAGTAATATCGCATAAATTACACCCTGCCTACGGTAAGGTTGGAAGATTAGTTCCCCCCCATTTTTGTATGGGTGAAAAAAAAAGGATGTCTTAAAATCTCTTGGCAGTTCGTTTTCGCTGTTCGTTTTATGAGACAGCTGGGCCAATCTGTTGGGACTCCCAAGGTGTTGTTCCAACTGCAGGCGTGAGTGAAGCACGTTGTTTTTTCGCAGGGGGCTGAAATTATCGAAAATTTGAAGACACACATGAGCATGTATGAGAATTGACAAAAAACTCCATCCCCAAACAGACATGACATTTTTTTTGAAATGAAACTTCCCAGACTTCGAGACGTAATGGACGCAGGTTCTGTGGGAGGTTCAGTAGGGCCTACTCCAGTAGTGCACCTTGACTGGAGATTTGGCTGGGCTCTGGTGGTAGTTGCAAGATGTTATCAAGGGTACAGCACATTATGCGAGTGATTGCTGTTTGACAACACGGAATTTTTATAAACACATATTGTGAATCATATACTCATACAGGAAATATATAGGATATATATAAATGCATATATGCATATAGAATCTACATATTATATATATATGCACTGTATACACACATCTCTATACAATATACATATATATATATATACATTTATATGTATGATCATACTTCTATTCATCTTTGAATTTATATGTAGAAATGTGTATCCCTACCTGAAACGTCAAAATTTCAGGATTGGTTCTGTTGATCCAGGTGGGGACGTCGTTGGGTTTTTTTGGGAGGCGTTTTTTTTGGGAAGAAAAACGAAAGGGGGGACAGCAGGGGCCATCTAGGTGGTCATTTGAACATTTTTTTATTTTTACCCCTTAAATGGGGAAAGATTCCCATTTTCTTGACGAGCATATTTTTCAGACGGGTTGAATCAAACCACCAGCTAGTCATTAAATTACAAATTTTGGATAATTTTGGGAGAGTCAAACAATACAAATCTATGGCAATCTTAAGGGATTTCCCTTCCAACAATGCATCGTTTGGGTTGGTAACATAATGACCATTGAATAAACATCCAAAAGTTTCCAAAGGAGTTTTTCTTTTTTGAGACATTGAGAAATTTAGGTTTTTCTTTTGTTGATTATGTTGGTCACATTTGTTTTTGGAATATAAAGTTTTGATGTGCGTATATTTATATACACACCATGTGATTGTTTTTTTCTAGATCCCTTTAAGACTTTCGTGTGCATCATGGGTCCACGTGAAAGTGCTATGGCCAGTTTCTGGCAGCTGCACGGCAGAAGATGACCGTCCCACAGTGTGAGGGAAACCGAGGTGAGGGGGAACTGAAGCACCTTTTGGAAGTGGAAGGAGATCAAACAATTTCCATGAAAAATTTAGCAAGGACCTTATCCCAACGGACCCCTAAGTGGGGTGCGATCGAGATATTTTCATACTCAGGTTTTTTCGGGGTCCGTTCCGTGGGTCCTGTTGGAGAATTCTTGGACAATTGTATCAGTAGCCTACACTTTGTGTCTAAAACCATTAGGGATGCCCCTGAGGATTCACCTATCAAAAAGTGGGCCCCTTGTCTATCCTTTTCCAAGAGGAATTTCCCCAAAAGTCTTTCAACATTGTCCCTAAGTTTAAGCCATATCATATTTAGTGAGGCTTTGTTTGTTGATCATATTTGTAGAAGCAATGGCCTCCCCCCCCAAAAAATAAAAGTCCTGTCTCTCTGCTCCACCCTGGCTTGAAGTTTGTCCTCAAACTTGGTTTATTTTCACCTCACCTTCTTGAGTCGGAAGTGGTCTCAGATTTTGGTTGGATGTGATTGGAAAAAACGCAAGGCACAGAGGTTAAAGGTAGATATGGGTGTTTCCGAAAATAGGTGTGGTACCCCCAAATCATTCATTTTAATAGGGTTTTCCATTATAAAGTTTATCCATTTTGGGTACCCCTATTTTTGGAAACACCCATATTTGTCTCGCTAAGGCCATTGGTATCAGGTGGTGGCAGTGGTGGTCTGCCCCACACCCCGGAGCCAGGTGCCAATTTTTCTTCCAGATTTGTGTTGGAAAAATGTTGGAAAAATTCTTGGAGAATCACTGGGAAACAAGTTAAAAGACCTTGAGGTAGTGTTCAAGCATGTTCAAGCATGTGTTTTTTTTTTTTTTAACATGCTCTTTTCCAAGCTTCACACTTTGTGGAGGTTTTTCACCTTTTTTTTGGGGGGGCCTAACATGTGTTTAGTTGAGTTGAAAGCGGACCTCAACATGGGCGGATCGTTCGTTGTGTCCAGTCAAAATGGGGCGAGCTGTCTGGGAGTTCGAATGGAAGGGCCATTATGCTGCTGGGAATCTCAGTTTACATGGTTGATTTTCAAGATCTCGGGAAAGATCAAATGATATCTGAAAGCAAGCCTGCAATGAATCTACAAATCTATGCCAGGAAATCTCATTCCAAACGTTTGGTAGAGCATCTTTTGCCCCTATTCCCTGCCTGAAAAACTAGCGTGGAACCAAATATTAGTTTCGAAGATGATGTTCCTTTACAAAGAATCTAGCCTTTATATAAGTGTTTTTCTGGTGAGTATAGACCTGTTATTCTACCGAAAAACAATTCAAAAGGCCCCACTTGCTCCCAAGTGTTCCCAATATTGTTCTGTTCCATGAA
Source organism: Breviolum minutum Mf 1.05b.01 (assembly GCA_000507305.1). Lineage (NCBI taxonomy): Eukaryota > Dinophyceae > Suessiales > Symbiodiniaceae > Breviolum > Breviolum minutum. The sequence continues at coordinate 120,481 of DF239700.1, read as the reverse complement.
CCTCAACGCCATTGAGTCTTATGATGACGATTGTCAAGAGTATATGGAGAAAAAGTATCAGGCAGAGGGGAGTTTTTTGGATGGGTTTTGACAGGGCATGCCGCCTTTCCCATGGATTTTTTGAAAATGCCTTGGTTTCTGGTACAGTTACCCAACGATTGAATCTTGGTTTGTCACGGGAATGATTTGCGATTTTCAACTGTGGGATTCATCGGGAAACACATCTGTTTGAAGAGATGTGAATCCCATGGTTGGATCAATGGTACAGAGACGATGTTGAATCAGTGAGAATGAGGACGACAGGAGGACTAGCATTCGAAAGTACTTGAAGAATGAATGAGTTCACTTTCTTGACAGGGAGGCTACATTGTCTATCTATGCAGATATATATATATATATGTATTCTGTATATATATATATATTTATAAGAAGCCGTTGTAAGATTCTGGTCCTCAACCGAATCCCATCATTTCATGCCTTGCCGCATGGCTTTTGAACGAAGAACGTGCGCCAGGAATATCAATCTCGTGGTGGTAAGTATGGGACCCCTAGTGACATGACGTGTCGTGGATTCACTGCCCCCAAATTGGACCCTTAAAATGGTTGAAGACCCTGACAAAACGAAACTCTTGGTCCCAAATTTTTGCTGGTCAATGCTGGTCAAGCAAATTTGCGCCATTCCCGAGTGCCCTGTTAAAACATGTTAGAAGTCATGAACCATTAGTTTTTTGATCCATTTTGGATAGCATTTTGTGTTTATCATACTCGAAACTCTAAACCCTGTCAACTTGCGGAAGCGGGCACGCCTTCTGTACAATTTGACAATTGATAGATAATAGAGCTTTGTCGGAAAGCAAGTTCACTCACATGAAAAAAAGGAAAAGATGTGACCTGTGACGATGTGACTTGGACAGTTCGGACTCACCTTGCACCACCATCCATATAAAAGTTGGGAAATACAAATGACATCTGAATCAAGAAATTGAAAATTTGCCATTTTTGACCGATGTCATCTTAGTGGTTCACTGGTGCATCACTTTCCCTTGGGGCACCAGGGAGCAAGTGAGAGTGAGGACCAAAGGGATTCAGGCCTGGCATTTCGGGATGATACGGCGAAGTCATGAAGTCTCAAAAATGCAGGACACCTCTGTTTTTTTAAGGAAGGCCCTCAAAAACGGGTGGGGTCATTTTCCACGAAATCCCGATTTGACTATCTAGAGTGTTTCCAAAGTTCGCAGATACTTTACGTTTATTTATGTTTATTCGTTGTTATATTCTATATATTGATTTATTTACACTATAGTTGTAGTCTATAGTTATTATTTCTGTCTACTTCTATTGTTTATCTTTTTATGTTTTGAACTTCGCAAAGGGAGCGGACCCGAAGTATTTTAACCATGGGAATTTCCAGCCCAAACCAAGACCCAAACAATGAACATTTGAATTAATTTCCTTGACCTTTAGTTAGGTCCCTGAAAACTGACATGACAATGGAAAAGCCAACCATTTGAAGATGTATCTCCTATTAAACAGTGGTGATTTTTCCAGCTGGTCATGTTAGTTTTTCGGGGGNGGGGTGTGGAAAAAATCATATGGGACTAAATCAACCAAAATCCTTCCCAAACTCCAAACCTGGCTTTTGAACAAACAAACACAATATATCTCGGGGTTGGGGGGGCCTCGCAGACGTCCACCCGGGTGGCTTCCCACCCAACCGTTAAACGGTTAAACGGTTGAAAACCTCCGGCAGATCTCAGTGGACTTCAAGAGGATGACCAGCAAACGAGAGGGATCCGCGGGGAGCTGAGTGAGCTCTTACCATCTGGGGGAAGTTGCGGTTGGTCAACGTGGTGAGTTTTTTCCAAAACGGCTTAGGATCATATCCAAAAGATCAGGCACGGGCACGTAAGTTGGGGGCATGGAAGAGGGGGACTGGCACAATAGAAAAACAAACATTTGGGGGGTATTTTTTTTCGATGTATCATCAGAAGTATGATAGAAATATGACTGTTTACGGTAGAAGTTATCTTCAAACTAGTTTTTGGTAAAGACAAATTGTAGACTCAAACAGCGTGACTGTCCGTCAGGCGAAAGGAAACCGAATGAGCTTGCTGCTTCAAGGCCCGACCAAACGAGGTCCCCAACAAAAACTGCCAACAGAAACGGATGTCATGTTTTTGTCTTGTGATACTTCTTTTTTTGTTTTTTGTTTTTTGGTTTGAAATTGAAGTTTCATATAGTATATAGATATACATGATATTATGGAAACTATTTGATATGTAGCATCCAAAAACAACTGGGTCTTCCTAGGGTGAATGCTTCAATTTGGATGTCTTGCCACCCCAAAACGGCTTCCCAATGTCGCAGGTGACAGACAGAAGGGATATCCCACTTTGGTGTCCAAAATGGCAGTGATGGACAGAACTTTTGTAAACTCAGCCCGATTCGGGACACAGCCATCTCAAGCAAAGTGATTTGTTTGCATATGTTTTTTTCTTCCGCCCTAAGAATCCTGACCCCTCCTATGGAAACACCAGACCCTCCTAAGGACACCCCTGGGGCCTTGAAACAGGTGGTTTTGACACCCCATGGCTTTTTTAAGGATTCTTAGGGCGCAGGGTATTTTTGAGTTTACTCTGGAACGTTTGGAACAAATTGAAGCAATCTTTGAAACACAGAATTTCTTGTCCAAGATCTAGGGCAGCCCCCCAACATCTCTCCGAGCATGGGAACCGTTGATTTTCATATGTGTGTGCACCACGTCTACGGTGATCCCATGGCCATCCCATGGGTTTCCTTGGCAAATCTTCGTGAATCCTTAAAGGATCCACGCGGTTTCACGTCCCAAAAACCTGAATCCATCTCGGTTGTAGATTCGTGAATGGGTTTTCAGTTTCGCGTTTCGAGAACAGGACGTTCAACAAAAAAACCCGTGGCTACGGCTATGCTGGACGCAAGGGAATCAAGAAATGAGATGAACCGGGCAAGATGGTTTCCAAAGCGTCTTATTTGTTGGTTTGCTTAGCCATTTTATATGATTTTATGTTATGTGAATCATTCTTGAAAGCGTCTTGACGCTTTTCAGTTCGCACATGGCTCTCAACCTCAAGCCTTTTTGAACCCCCTCAAAAAAAGAAGAGGGGGTGGCATCAGGGATTTCCCAAAAGATCATCATTTTTTCTATTGAGCATCTTTTTTGTTTTTGGGGAATTGGCGATTTGTATGGAATTTCCAGGTGATTCATTCCCTTTTTTTGTTCTTTTTTCTGTGGGTTTCCAGCCTTGGCATAGAAGTTGTTGTTCGCCCGGCGGCCTTTTTTTTTCCGGCTCCGGAACATTCATCCATCTTGTGGTGAATCACCTTCCCAGATGCTCATCCAAGCCATGCCGTGGTGCATTGTGGCCTGACGGGGCATGCCACCAACCCGATACGGAACAGAAAATCTCTTCTCCAAATCTCCAAGTGGGACATATCCTGGTATTTGTCGGAGGGTTACACCTCCCATCCCTTGGAAAATGGTGAGCTCAGGATGCTTTTATCTGAAGGGGGTTGGGGAACATGATTGGTTCCTGGTTGGAGTAATGGCCAAGCAGTGGATGTGAAACAATGTGAAAGCAGCTTGTTTTGTACAGGAAAGAATCTGGAAACATCAAATCTCTCCTGGTTATTTGTGATCAATGTGGCTATTTGGCAGACAATAAATCGTGGAATCCGACAGGGGATGGCCACCAAGGCTGTCAAGCAGTTTCAACAACATATATGTTTTTGGACTTAAAGTAATGTTACACAACCTTGAAGATCCAGGTATTTTGCACCGGAAAAGCGGTTTTTAACAGCCAGAATACGCAACAAACATCTGTTTTTTTCAGGAAATCCCGAAAAAAAGGCGTTTTGAATTTGTTCTAAAAGCTTCTGCTAATCTTGAATTTAAAATATAATTCAATTATAATTCATTTGCCAACATCTCCAAAGAAAATTCCAAACTTTACTGCCCAATCGAAAACTTAAAAGGTAGGCAACCGATGACATGTGAACCCCCTTGCAGACCCATAAGGAGACAACTTTTCCCCGCCTGAGCACCGCGATCGCACCTTGGGCATTACAAGAGATTTTGACTTGCAAATTCTATAGGTAACATGCGTGTTTCTAGGTGGTGGTGGTATCAAATATTTCTATTTTCACCCCGAGCCTTGGAGAAATGATTCAATTTGACTCTGATACTGTAAATGTTTTTCAGATGGGTTGAGAGCACCAACTAGTTTGTATTTTTCTTTTATGTATTGGTGCTGACTTGGCAAAAGAGTATCCTGGTTTGTTACGCAATCATTTGCTGCTCCTGTCATCTCTAACTAAAACAGATATATGAATATAATATATGAAATCACAGGCGTGGTGCGTGAAAAACGCAGCGAGCTGAGGTATTTTTGCCTTGATCGTTGCCGGCACTTTCTGTGGTCAGCTCGGTTTGTCCATTTTGACGCCCTTTTTTCCTGCTGAAGCTAAGCGCAAATTGGTCAAGGACCTTTTTTTTTTGGGAGCAGAGAAAACAACTGTTTTTTGGATGGAAGATCTGCACTTCTCGTTTCACTTCCTTAAAAGTCTAGTTGATTTTTAACGGAAGATCCACCAGCAAATCCACTGCTTTCCTGCTACATGAACTAGCTCAAGGGAATATGGTTTTCATCATTTTGAAGCCCATTTCAACATTCACCATGCCATATTTTTTGTTGTGCTGGGATTTTGGTTCACTTCCCACGTTTTCTAATTTCACCTTCCGGTAGTTGCGGGACCCTCCATACCTATATGGCACGAACGAATCATGACCGCGGCAGCCGATAGGATTCGACCCTGGGCTGGATCTTTAGCATCTTTGAGCTGGCCACGATGCTCTGCACCCCATGGGCGATGCTTGGTTTTTTGCGAGTTTCGGGCCGGTGGATGGGGGATGGAAGGAAATGTTTTTGGAGGGCGTCACGACCTAGTGTTGGAGGATTCACCCCAAAAAATGGGTATTTTGTTCAATTTTTTTGTTTAGAATCAAAGTGCCAAGGAAAACATGAGTTGAAGATGTTAGTATCAGGAGATTCTGGGGGGGCACTAGCTTAGTGATTCAAATGATAGACCACCAAAATGGACGGTAAAGTGGTGAGCTGTGAGCTGATTTTGAGCCACTCTTGGGTCAGGAAGTATGCCAGCAGAGGGGGTAGTACTTGTGTTGTGGCGTTCTTTGGACAAGTTTTGTTGTGAGGGTCTGAAATCCAAAAACGGATGGAACAGCAAGTATCATTCCCACTCTGAATCAATAATGTTTTAAGACTCAAGAAACACAGACACCACATCCATATCATATAATCCAGTTTGCAATCATCATTCAACAAAAAACATCTATCACTTTTTCAGCATGCATCAACTTTGGATTGCAAGGACATGTTTGTTTTTTCATTTTCAAGTGTCATGAAATCATCATGGCGTTTAGAATTTCCCAATCCAATTGGCCGCGTTGCAGAAAATATCACTTGGGGACTGCTGCTGTGAATCGAGGAGCCGATTATTGGTGAAATTTGGTTCCAAGCCCATCTTGGTCGCTGGTAACTTCTTAGGAGGTTTGGCCAACGTGTTGCAGGGCTTCTGTTGGTATGCCAGATACTTGGATGCACAATAAGCTCGGGTGTCGGAACGCCCAAGAAAAAAATACTTGATTACTGATTTTAGAACAACAACTGACTGGGGGAAGATTGTTGTTGCTTTAACACAGATTACAGGTTAGGTCTGTTCTAAAATGTATGGCACTTTTCTTGAACAGACCTTGAACATGAGATTGAATCATCTAGGATAGAAGGTGCCCCATTTTGTTCTTCTTTTTGTTCTGTTGTTGTTGTTGTTGTTGTTGTTGTTGTTGTTGTCGTCGTCGTCGTCGTCGTCGTCGTCGTCGTCGTCGTCGTCGTCGTCGTCGTCGTCGTCGTCGTCGTCGTCGTCCAGCTGGCCAAGTGTTCCTTAGACTCCACACTGTTTTTCGCACTTCTGTTCGCTTCATCGAACTTTTTGAGTTGATTGATGTACAGGGCAACCCCCTCAGAGTCGGAGTTTTCCTCCAACCATGAACTATCTTGAAAGGAAGTTTAGGGGAGACACGCACCCATATACTTCTCATTGGAATCATTAGAGGATTCACTGTTTGGGATGATCAAAGTCCCTTCAAAATCCATCGAAATCGAACGGAAAATCCCTAATCATCAATCTCTGTATATAAACTATCTGAGCGCCTGAGAAGGCACTGGTTGTTTAACAGTCATTTTTTTTTGCGTGATTAACTCCCGTGATTTTTTAAAGGAGCATATAGCTTGGGAATCTCGATCAACCAACCTGCCCAGTTGCTATTGGATATACCAATATACCATCCCCCCATCCAGCATGCCAACCTCACCCACCAGGAATCCCAAGCTGAATCCCCTCCCCCTGAAATTGCCTCACAAATCGCTGTATAAGCCCCCCCCCCCCCCAAAAAAAAAAAATAATAATAGCCCTATTTTTCACCGGGTTTCCCGAAAAAAAATGAAGATCCCCAAACTCGGGATCCAACAAAAAATTCAATTTTTTCCAAGCCACCATGGGCATTTTTGGGTCCCGATGGGGGGGAGATGGGATGGGATCGCCCTGAGATCTCCGAGGTGATGGACCGGTGTTTATCACCAGCTGTTTATGTCTTCGTGTAGTGGCAGGAATGGCATTCTCTTTCCAATCCACTGCAGGCCAACTGACATTTTCACGGGTGTGGAGAAGGGGGGGGGGTACCGTAAGTAGCGTGGTTTGGATTTTGATGGTGAAGATGGAATTATTTTTTTTGAATTTTTATTAAAATGAAAGCGTGAGAAAACATGCGGGGAGGTTCAGGAAAGATAACTAACTAAAGCATCGGTCACATTTTGTGAAAATATAGATGTAGTACGTACTTGTACAAGCATGTGATGCATTTGCTTTGTTGTACGAAAGGAAATCTTGAACGCTTGGTTGGTTTATTAGTCTTTTTGTTTTGACTCTGTACAAACTTCTGTCCTGCCAACTGAAGAAGCATTTTCATGATGGAAACGTTCAATTGGACACTTCAAAGTGTCCCGCACATGCACAAAAGTTTCCAAGACAATTTCAAACCTGTGACTCTAGGTTCGTGTGTGCTTTGGTCTTTTAAAGATATGAATTGTACTTTCATTGATGCTTTTGGAATCTCTTGAATCCATACTTTTATCACGTTTTTTTTCCCAAATACCATTTTGTTGCGAGTTTACAGCTTTTGTACCCCCTGTAATTGGTGATCTGGGAAAATTATAGCGATTCTCAGTTGGGTGACCTCTTCAAACAGTGAATTTAGTAAGGGAATCTTCCGAAAGTTTTGCCCTTAATTCAGCTCTAGACATGATAGAAATTTGCGCTGATGGTGGCTTTTTGTTGTGCCCGAGTTGCTAAGGTTACAGTTTGCTGACGCCACTGTTTGGTCCTACGGTGAGCACAGCTGCTGGCACGCTGGAAGGCTCGTCGGCTCGTCATGTTTCCACGGTGCTTAACGTGAAAAAGGTATCCAAAACAATAAACTTAAGAGTGGTTTCAAATATTTTTTATTTTCACCCCTACTTGGGGAAGATTCCCATTTTGACTAATATTTTTCAGATGGGTTGAAACCACCAACCAGAAGACTTGTATGACTCATAAACCCTAAAAAATCCACCATTTTGTTTGAAGAAGCGATATCATAACAAGATCCACCCTTATTCTTGTTTTGACCCCATCGACCCCAGCCCAAAAAAACGTTGGAATTTCTATGGACTCCCCATTAGAAAACGGGGGAACATCCCGGGGGAATCAACGGTATCAACGGGACCGTCGCAGGGTCCAATGGTTTAGCTCTGATCTTAGGGCCCATCGTTGGCTCTACGCTGCAGCTGGGTTGGTTTGGTTGGTAGGGTTGGCGGGTTTTGTCAAATGGCGTTTTAGAGAATAAACTGGCAGATCGGTGAAATATGTATATAATATATTACGAATATATGGATGTAGAATAGTCGAATATATGTACTACATCATATTACTGTATCATGAATTTTCCATAAATTTTGCAGAGTTTGGGCAGATTGGTGAAGGGTTTCATCATTCACCCAGATATAATGCACACTATAGGTGTGTCTCAAAATGAGGCACCCCTTACCCCAACAAAAAGTAGCTGTTTTTTGTGTAAAGCATTATATAAATTCCCCTTCTTACCGAAGGAATTTCTTTGGTGCCAAATCAAGATTGAGATTTGAACATGTTTGACAACAGTGCCTTTGGCCTTTGACTCAACATTTAGATTAAGTACTGTGTGGAATTGATGATTACAAGACAATTGCGCAGATGAGCTAGTTTTACTCATACGACCACTCCCAGCATACAAATTCTATCTAGATCCTAATTTTCTATATGCATGCTGTATGCACATCACATCATTGATTATTGCACAAATATTCGAACACACAACATCTCTCTCTCTCTCTCTCTTTTCAATATGTAGTCATACAGTAATGTTACCATAAAGTTTTGCATTCTTGAATATATCATAGATACTTACATGATATGTATGATGTGCCGTGTATGATTAGTCCTAATTGATCCTGCTTCAACCTAGGTTCACTCTGGGTGGTGGCGCAGAGCACTTCGGTTCCTCGCTCAAAGTAAGAACATTTCATCTTTGATTGGTGAGGTACTGGTGCATCCAAAAACCTGATCACTTGGGGTTTAGTTTATCACTGAAAATCGTCAACAGAAGTGTCCTCCAACTGAACTTATCATTTTATTTTCATGATTCTCAATTCATGTCCCGCAAAAAGCACCTGAAGAGTCATGTCCCCCCCTTCAAAAAGGACGGAGAACAAAAGAGATCCGTTTTTTCCCACGAAAATACCAAGCAAACAATACCCTTGCCCTTCAACTTTATTAGCTTTGACTTCACTCCTACCTTTGACTCATTGCTTTCTTGTTTGTTCCGGAGAAAAGAACAGCACCGAGGTTATGTTCTGCCGTTTGTCGTCCTGGGTGTGGCTGAAATCGTTTTTAGTATGCTCAACGTAGCTCAGTTCAAGTTGTTTTTTGCGGATGCTGTTGTCACTTGAGCAGTGAAAAAAACCCTGGTTGGTTGTTTGATGTAGGGGACTATACTACCCAGTTATATAGGGATTATAAAAAACCATTATCAGGATCCCTATTAGCCAACTAATCATTTGGGTTGTACCCCTTGCCCAGGATGCAATCGTCACCACCTGGAAAACATGGTTCCCATTTTTGTGGGAACCGGGAATCCCAAACTAAACAAACCTTCACTTTTTTTCGTGACTGGCATCATCAAGAGGGGGGGACTGTCAACCCAACTTATCGCTGGTTCTTCTCATTCCCATAGGATCCATGGGACTGGTATATTTACCCTACATTTACCATAAATTTAAGCCAGAATGTAGGTAAATATACCGTTCGTCCCATGGATCCTATCGGATTGCTTGTGGACCTTCCAACGGATCACCAACCAACGGGACGGGACGCTTCCAACGGCCGTTGGGATTCGCCTCTCCAGGCATTTTCACTGCCGAAGTTGCCGACTCCACCGAGCAGCCATCCGAGCTTGCAACTGGGCTGCTGGTTGGTGCTGGTTGATTGGGTCCCCAAGGTGTCGCTGGTTGGGATGGTTTTTACAACTTGGGCGAAAAAAACACGAAAGACACAATGGAAAATCAACAAATTTAGAACAGATATCCCTGGAAGTTAAGGTTAATAACCCCTGAAAAGTTTACCAAAAACCCAATAGGAAAGGCAAACACCTTCCTGTCCCACCATGGCTTTCAGGGGCGAGCTGTTGGACTTCGCGGGTTTTATTTGGTTTTTGTTGGGATTTGCCAGAGGATTTTCCGATTTCCCATTTCCCCACCGCACAAAATGGCCTAAATGAAAAGGATGAAAAGGATGATGGAGGGTTTGGTTTGTGAAAATCTCCAGATACTTTGTTTTCTTTTTAAAGTGATGGAATTGTGTAGGACAGTTGGATGAAAAACGAAGAGATTCCCGTCGTTTTTTTGGAGTGTTGAAACTGTGACACTGTGAAGAAAAAAGGTCCTATACTGTATACCTCGTATGAAATGTTCTTTTGCAAATGGCGACTTTTTGGCATATTATAAACTACTCTACAGCAAGTGTCTTTTTGTTTCAAGGAATATTGGTTGGTTGGTCCATGTTTTTGTTGGGGAGTTTTCCAGGTTGGTGGAACTGTCGGCCTTGTATCGTTGGGCATCTCAGCTCCAAAAAAAAAATCCGCAGTAAATCGCCCAACAGCGCCATGGGAGCCGCTTGCGCCAAAGGCGACGCTGGAGGAAACGAATTCGTGGTGGAAAAGAGTGAAAATCTCTTGCACCAAAAGAGGGTCTATCCACCTCGTGAGATTATTCCGCCACTTCCCCAGCTGAAAGATTTCAAGGACGTTCCGAAGAAGACGTCCAGACGTCAAGGCATCTTTGAAGATGAAGAATTTCCTGCCACGAATGCCAGCATTGGAGGTGTGACTGGAGACAATGCAAATCCAAATGTTGCTCAGTATTTGGAGGTGGGTACTGTGCCCAAATTGTTTCTCTTGAAGGAAATCAATGTTGAAGACACACCTTCAATTTCACCCATCACATGTAGTGGTCATAAAGAATGTATATATATATATATATTCTTTATATATATATATATATACACATCATAATTGAATATATACATACAAACAAATATACATAAATATATATACATATCATGCGATACATAGATTCATTTTTTTCACGTTATGTTCCCCCCCCAACCTTCATCGTAACACAGGAGATGATGAAGTCTGTGGTGCCTGGTTGGGCTCGACCTTGTGAGATGATTGGCAAAGAGGCGGGGGAGTACAAACTCTATGGCACAACCGGAGAGCCATGCTTATTCAAACGCATCTCTCCCAGAGACATCGAACAAGGCTTTCGGAAAGAGCATAGGGGATGGATGGGGATGGGCCCGGGTTTCCGGGAAGGAGATTTTTGGGCGAAGTCAAGGGGGTGGACCAAAAGATGATGATCGGTTCATTCTTTTCTCATACACACCCGGAAAGCAAATGTCTAAATCAATTTGAAAAACAACGAAACCTCAAAAAACAGACACCGGCGAACATTTGTTGCCGTTCACTTCTTTTGAACGAAATCAAATGATGAACATCACTTAGATGTGTTTTTTTACAAACTCCTGGAACCCTAAACATCCACTTTAAAACGGGTTTGTTTCACCAAACATCCATGAAAAGAAAACGGTGAAATTTGGGTTTCCAGGTTGATTGGGGGGTTTATGTCATCCATGACCTCGGTGCCGAAACTCCGGCAGGCTACTTGGGCGATTGCTGGTTGGTGGCCTCTTTCTCTGCCCTGGCGGAGTATCCAGATCGGGTCCGCTCACTGTTTAGGTGGACATGTTTTCGGATTTTTTTTGGGGGGCGGGGTAGGTATGGATCGGAATTCTTCAAACATTCTGGGACTGCTGCTGCTTTGACCCGGAAACAGTGATCAGTGTCTTGAAAAAGACTTACTTTTTTCCTTCGGAGCTGATGTAGTTCTGCGATCAACGCCAAGATGACGAAGCAAAACAAGCTTTGCATGTTCCATATTTCCGAAGTAAAAACGTCTGTTTAGTCCCCCCGAAAACGAACATGACTAGCTGGAAAAGCACCATTTTTTCCATAGGAGATACATCTTCATCAAATATTTTTTAGTTTCACCCCACTTGGGGAAGATTCCCATTTTGGATCTTTTTCAAATAGGCTGAAACCACCAGCTAGTCATTCATGGTTTGTATTTTCCATTGTCATGGCAGTTTCATCAAGGCAACAAACCTTGACAGAAGACGGTCGCTATGACATCCGCCTCTATGATCCACGTTCAGAAGACACTCTGCAGCGGTGATTTTTTGGTGGAAAAAAGACTCCTGGTAAACTGACATACTGTTGATGGTTCAGAAACCCGGCTAACCAGTTGAGGGAAAGGTAGTTTATCCCATTATTTACAGCGTTTTATACATGCCAAATGGTTGTTTGGGATTTCTGAACCATCAACAGTAGCAATGGAAAATGGATCCGGATTGAAGATGTATTTCCTATTGAACATGGGGATGTTCCAGCCAGCTATGTTAGTTTACCAGAGGGTACTTTTTTTGAAGATGTTTTATATTTTTTTAAGTTCTATTTTTCCAAACCAAAGATTAAGCCATAGAATCATGTTCGAAGGCACTGTAATGTTTTGTTGTTAAACCCCGCAATTAGAAAAGTATAACAGTGTCAGTGTATTCCTTTAGGAGTTGTTGGGGGTGTCTCAAACGTTTTAGGACAGTAAGAAATCCCAAGAATCTGGGGAGGAAGGTTTTCCAAACTTTTGGATATATGCTCACTTTTCTAAACTCAAACGGTTCCCTACCAACAGTCTTTTGCCACCAACAGTGTTGTGTCATCCCCTTGAACCTGCAGGAATGGATGGTGGTTACCATTGATGATAAACTTCCTTATTGGAAACGACCAGGAAGACATGGAAATTTGTGTTTTGCCAAGCAAACCAAAGAGAATGAGTTCTGGCCCTGTTTGTTGGAAAAGGCCGTGGCCAAATTTGTTATGTCGTATCATCGCATTGATGGTGGCTTTGAAGCTTCCGCATTGGATGCTTGGATATTTCGGATGGGAACAACCTGAGGGCTTCACCCTAAGCTCGGGATTATTTGGGACGCCCCCAAAACAGAAGGTGACTTAGAGAAAGTCTGTCAGTTGTTGGCTGTTTTGGTGCCACAGTGAATTGGGTTTCTTTACGGGCAACCAAAGCGTTTCAAAATAATGATCAGAATGCCACACTGGAATCCCTTTGAGAAAATGTAGTTTTGTTCGCATTCACTGGCATACCCCGGAAAGACTGCAAGACATTGCTGACTCATATGCTATTGACAATGGCTACCCAAGATTTCAAGACATTGCTCACTCCCAAGGCAATTGAAATGTATTTGCACGCTACTTAGCACGGTTGCCCCCGGCCGCATGTTTCGTTTCGCATTCAGGAGATGCTCACAGGAAAACCTGCAGTTCGTATCGGCTTGAATCCAATGCCGGGAGGTAGCCACTGGCCTCATGGTATCATTTCTGGTTGGTCATGGTTTAGCGCCAAACACGCCACCGTTTTGATTCGTCGTGAGAGTTACGATGCGAATTGGGGATATTATACACAAGATGCTTCCAAACTTGTGGATGGGAAAAAGAAGTGCCTTGGAGTTTTAAGTTGGAAATTTTTCTGGAAATTTTAATAGGTGCATTTTTCATGGGCGATTTGGATTCCTGGGTTCCCGGAAAATGACATGTTGCTTAGGGGTATCCAACCCCAAACCACCAACCCAAAGCACCAATCAACCATTGGTGACTGGCGTTTTGTGCAGGGATTCTGAGTCTGCCATTTGGTGGCTTCTACATTTTTTTTGTTGTTGTATAAGTTCAATAGAAGGCAATCCTGTACGTTTGTGATTCGATATCGTCTCACAAATCTAAATAATATGGTATATATATATATATTATATACGTATATATATATATACATATTTTTATCTACACATAGGCATCACATGTTAGCATACATTATACATTGGCATGTTCCAAGAACCAGCAGTACAATCCAGGAAGTTTACCGTTCGTGAAATCTGCAAGGTGAAAACCATGATACGGCGGGCGGTCCGGTTGATGGTTGGAAGAGATCCCAAGGCCAACCACCGTTTGGATTTATAAAACCATGCAAATAATTGGATAATTACCATGTCAGCTGGTTTTCTCGCCGGATTTCTGAACCATCAACAGTATGACCTTCAGTTACAACTTACAGTGATGGAAATGGCCTTTTTTCATCCGGAGTTGCGCAGTTTTTCTAAAGACCTTTGTTTCGGTCCCACTATTTTTGGACCAACCACTTAGCAGTGACAAAAAGCGATCCTTCAAGGTGATTGGGCTTGAATCTATAGAGATGAAATCCGACCGTTTTTTTCAATAGAATTCTCCAAAGGTTACCTTTCAGAAATAGGGAAAAACATTTTCTTGGATCCAAACTTAGCAACCGCAACCTGAAAACTATCAGGTTTTTTTTTATTGTTTACTGCTTGCTTGTCAAGTTTTGACCTGAGGTTAAGTGATGATGAACTGTGGGAGAAGCTACAAGAGTGGGATGCCAAAGGCTATAGCATGTCTTGTCCATCCAGATGTGACTATAAAGGAATCCTTGCAGGTTCAGAATCCCGCAAGAACGTGTGTTTGGCGTTTTGTGACACCTAAAAGAATCCCTGGCTGGTTGGTGGTTTCGCATATGTCTTTTAAAGAAACACCTGGGGAAAGTGATCCAATTTGACTCATATTTTTCAAATGGGTTGGTTCAACCACCAACTAGGTTTAACAAAAAATGCCTGTCTATATAAGATACCCTGTCAACTACTGGAATGGCACTTTAAAGGGTTGCTTAGACCGGTCTAAGCATTGTTGGTTGAGTTTTTTACAGATTGTTTGAGAAGCTGCAAAGTGTGCCATTTGAATGATTTGCGATACAGCCCAGAAATTTCAGATAGATGTCAAAAATAGACACTTTTAAGGTAGAGATACCTCAACCAAACCGTCATGTTTAATATCCATGTCAGATGTGCGGCATGCAATTGATCCACATGTGCATGGCAGTTGAAAAGATGGGGCACGGGGCACAAATGGCATGTCAAACCCTGCAGGACATGCCTACACTTTGTTGAGGTTTGTAGAGGTACCACTGGTGCGCAACAAGGATGGAAAGGAAGAGAAATCCATCTTGAAGCTGGTTCATGTCCGAAATCCTCATGCCACCAATGAATGGCATGGTCCTTTCAGTGATAATGATGCCGAAACCTGGAACCGTTATCCAGAAGCTCTAAAAGCCACGGGTCACAAGATTGGTGTCAAAGACAATGGTGTCTTTTGGATGGATTTTGGTGAATTTTCGAATGGCTTTACGGATGTGGCTACATGCTTTGATGAGCAAAATGAAGGTGCACGTTACACAGACAACTCGACAGCAGCCATCAAGGAACACCAGGCGTTTGGGGAGTCTCTTCCAAAGATTGGTGGGTTAAGATGTTGTGTTTGAAGAACCTAGAGCTGGTAATTAATGAATTTTAATCGGAACTTTGACAAACGATGCGAAAGTTTCTCAAAAAAAACACCTTCTTGAAAAGAATGACCGGTCTAAGAACATACAGTAGCGCCTTTACGAATGGAAATAAGTGAGCTAGTAGAGTAGATATTGCTGTATTGCATCTTTTGCGGCATTTTCCAGGGCCCCCTTTTTTTGGTGCCAGGCCATTCAGTGGGGCACGCTGGGTCATCAGAAATGGGAAGGTTTGACGTGATCGACGAACCAAGAATGACAGTAAAACTCGCCGTGTTGCGAGTGCTTGAGGCCGAAACACTTGACGAAGGCTGTGAAGTGATCTTAGAAAATGGCACTTGTCTCGAATAGAAGTCATGGTGCCCAATCGGATCCGTTAAATGCTTTAAGGGCATGTCTTTTGCACTAAGAGTTCTGACCTGAAAATAAGATCAGCGGACAAAAGCCGTGGCAGAAAAAGACAGTTTTCGCTGGATTTGAACTCTGGACAGCTGGATGGTTGGATTGTTAGTTTAGTTAGTTTAGTTGGTTAGTTTTGTTAGGTGGTTAGTGGAACTAGTTAGCTGGTCAGTTAGTTAGTTACGTATGTTTGCTTGTTAAGCTTAAGTTAAGTTTAGTTTAGCTTCTATGGTTTGGTTTAGTTTAGTCTAGTCAGTTACTTTCTTAAATCAATTATTTATTTACTTAGTTAGATCGTTGGTCTGTTGTTTAGTAAACACCACACCACACCGTGCAGTGCCACGCTTCGAGTCCCGAGGTTGAACTTCTCCCCCAAGGCATTGATCCTAGGCTTCAACTGCGTCGTCATGGGAAACTCGGTGATTTTTCATGATGGACGGTAAGATGGATGACTTTCAATAAATGGATGTTTCCTAAAATAGGAGTACCCCAAAATGGAGGGTTTAAAATGGAAAACCCTATTAAAATCGATGATTTGGGGGTACCCCCTATTTTTGGAAACACCCAAATCTATTCTGGTTATGTCCTACCAACGTTTTTTTTGCAAAGTACTTGTCAAGATGGAAATGAAATACTCAATATCAACTGAGAAATTTGTTGAATTTATCAACGACACCATGTGCTTGGTGTTTATACATCTGTTGTTTTTTTCTGAGGCATCTCTTTGGGTTTGCTATCTCCAACCTTGCAGCCTCTTTTAGCCGAACCACCGTTGAGTTACAGCATTCAGATGTTTCTTGGTTAAGGGTTGGAAGACGGGAAGGAAAGCGTTGGAAGGATATGATATACCCGATTTTTTGCTGGTATTTTTTCTGTTCTGGCACGTGATTTGTTGCAAATTACATGATGGTAACTGGCAAGAGTTTGTCATGATGTTCCACAGTTTTCTTACTGTTTCTCTTCTTCCAATGTGAGTGACGCTCCATGGCATTCTCCAACCCCCCACCTGTGCCGAACTGTCCAGGGTTGGCTTCGCATTCGCGGCCACTTGCACTGTTTACGCGGTGATGGCAGTGCTTGTGGGGAAGGCGCTGACTGTACCTCTAAGTGTGCGAACGTGTGCGAAATTGAGAGAATCTTCAGAGTGTCAAGAATCAAAAGCTACATGGTGGTTTTCAGACACTACCCTTGTGTACCTGGGGGGAATCACTCAATTTGACATCATGCTTTTTCAAGTTTGAATTGGAAACCAGCCAAGATAGATAAAATTTGCTTGTTGCTTCTCATTTGCTGTCACTAAGCCGACAGCTCTTTTGTTGTTGTTTCTACTCCCCTTGTCACGTCATCCACATTTGATGTTTCTATGGTGTGATCGTTTTGACGATTTTTTCGAGCTTTCGCACAACCTTGGGCCTGTTTGAGCCACCCCAAAAGTCCTTAATTTGTAGGGCGTAACAAAAGGATCAAAAGGAAATTCTACCTGGACCTTCCAAAGGGTGCCAAAATGGTTCCTAAAGGATCTAAAGGGTGTCAACTAACCATCCCTTAGGGTTTAATTGGCACCCCTTGGAAGGTGCTGGTACTCCCACCCTATGAAATCACCCGTTTTTTTGGGTGCAGTGTCTTCCCGTTTTGGGGGAAACCCAACGACCTCCGAAAGTCGGATGGGAAGCTGGTCGGTCAGCCTTGGTAGGTGGATGATTACTATGAAGGTCGTAAAGCGCTGCCACTCATGGCCACCGGTGTAACGTGGTGGCATGAAGTCAGTCGGGTTGGAGACAGTGAAACAAACCCAACCCTTGAAGCCTGGGACTTTGGGGATGGTACTGTTGATGGTTCAGAAATCCCAAGGCCCAACCACCGTTTGGATGTATAAAACCCTGTAAATAATGGGATAACTACCAAGCTCAACTGGTTTTCTCGCCGGATTTCTGAACCATCAACAGTATTGCACATGAATTTGGGGCCATTTATAGCGACCACAACTCGCCGGGAAAGGTCACCCCAAATGGTAGTTTGTTTAGGAAGGGAAATGGGACCCTGAAAATTTCGGGGAAATCTAGGTGAACGTGAAACTCACGTAGCACCTGAAAATGGATGGTTGGAATACGATCGTTTCCTTTTGGAAAACCCCAATTTTCAGGGGCGAACTGTTAGTTTTGGGGAGTGTATAATTTGGCCAGATTGTTGATGTGACTTTTTTCCTTCCAAATTTCCACCCCCGAAAAAGTAAGATGGAGCCTAAGACGTAGATGGGCTTTGAAAAACCAAGTTCCGAATCTCCCCGGGTTCCAAACGTCCGGGACCCCATATGTTCAGGTGTCAGCCCAAAATGTGGTTAAGTTTAGATTGGTTTGATAAGGGAATCCCCCTCAAATCCCCTGAATTCAGGTTTAGGACATATTGTAAATTGCCCAGATATATTATCCAAGTACTATAGTATGCTCATGATCAACAGTTGATGCTGGGGAACAGCGATTCTTTTACATCATCTTAAAGAAATCCACGATTGTCACGTGAACGTCCATATGAGTGTTTCCAAGAACGGCGTATACAGAATTTATGACCACAGGCACGTTCCATTGCCTCGAATCATGCCCACGAATCATACCACGAATCATACTTTGAGGCATCAGGCGAATCATACCCCGAATCATACTTCCGAAACATACCTTCCCATGCAAAACACGCTTTCCTGACAGCGGTATTTTAAGAAACAGCCATATGGATGTTTCCAAAAATAGTGCTACCCCAACTCATCCATTTTAATCGGGTTTTTCCATTATAACCATCCATTTTGGGTTTTCCCTCTATTTTTGGAAACACACAATATACATCCGCCAATGGATCCTTTCCCATTGAAATCTCCTTTCCCACTTCAAACCGAAAGCTGAGGCCATACTGGTTGGTGGATCCTTTCTCATGATGGGTCCCATGCGCTTGGTCTTCGAAGGCAGGACCTCAGGATGCCTCATCGAAGTTGGTGAAAAATCCCGCATCCCTGGGTTTCTCCCGTAGAGAACTGGTAGTATGGAACCTGTAAATTTGATTTGAAGCTGCCACTTCTTTGGAAAAGGTTAAAAAAAAACATGGTACAAAACACCAAAACCCACCACTTTTTGGGGGGATTGCATTATGATTTTCGGGTGTGTGTGTATATCATTTAGGTTTTACGAGCGAAATCAAAGGCCCTTACATGTTTTCCTAGGGTCCTAGAGTGAATGTCATTGCAATGGCACACAATCTTAAAGCAGAAAAGGTAGATTTGAGAAGCAAATCACATCCTTCAGGGGAATGGAGGTTGAAGATAGAGGTCAGAATTCACCGGTGTTTCATCAAAATGTGAAAAGTTGTTTTCAAGGTTTGCTACCTTTTGGCCACAGCTTGGATTTCCAAGCAGAACCAGGTAAACTTGGATCCAATTGAGGTTCACTATTAGTTGAAGTGCTGCTTGAAATTGAAATCCATGACGTATAATTTTAGTGTAAGCAAAAATGTCAAGGGTTTTTCTCATTCCTGTTTGAATTCAAAAATTCCGTCCAAAAGCGTAAATACTGTTGATGGAGGAAATCCCAAACAACCACCTGGGATGTAAGAAACCCTGTAAATAATGGTTTAAACTACCAAGCTCAACTGGTTTTCTCGCCGGATTTCTGAACCATCAACAGTATCATCACTATTTGCAGAGGGATCAGAATGTGGCAAATGTGGAATCCTCAGGCCACACGTGGGAACTCCCACCATCACGGGCCTTATTCTGGACCTCTACACCTTTTTTGGGAGCCGGCGTTGCATTTGGTTCCCTGGAATTCCTTGTGTTGAACATTTTTTTTTCCTTGTGAAAAAAATGTTTTATTGAAATTTGAACTGATAGAGATCCATGTTAATGATTCGAATTGTTTTTCGAAATATGTTGCTTAGGTCAAGGTTGTTTTCTTTTTACTTGTGATATCATCACATTTTGTTTTTATTCCGCATGGATTCACCACATTCCAAGAGGATCAACCAAAGGCCAGAAAAGGCGGCTGTGGATCAACTCTAAGTCAAGCATTTCCAAGTTGAAGCTGCAGTGGAGAATATCTAAACAACATCCGTTATTTTGCAGGGTTTGCTAAATAAAACCCTTGAATCCTTGTTAACCCCTGGTTGGTTTTAAACATCGCGGTAGGGGTTTAGGAATGACGATGTTGCTTAGACCTTGTTTTTTTTGCTGGTGTTTAATGAGAACAGCAAAGCCTGTTTTGACATGCTTGCAACTTGGATTATTTTTGAAGAAGAAGACTTTGTGAAAGTGAAAAGGAACAGATTTTCGACACTTCAATTTCAACAGTAACAGATGGGAAGGACACCATGTTCATTCTTACACATTCTGTTTGAAAGGCTGACTTTGGCATACCTTGTTTTTTCTCATTCCAATCTAAACAAAAGCTTCTATCAATGGTTGAGAATACAATGGTAGTACGTAGAATTTCTAAATAGTACCCTCCAGGGAAGCAACATATCCCACCTGGGGGGGGGTTCAGAAAATCATCGACTCAAAAGTGCCTTCAAAGGGGCCTTCAAAGGGGTATATGTGATCGTTCCCAGGAGGATATTTGATGAAGAAACTTTCTCCTAACACGGCGGGTTCACGCCCAAAGACCGAGGCTTTATCCCGGTGTACAAACAATTCATTTGTCTCTTAGCATGATGGAATCCGCACGTTTTGGAGATCTTTGGAGTATGTTCACTCCTATGGGGGGGAGAAGGGAGGTGTGGGGGGGGGTTGGGACCAACGAAATCCCAATGAGAGTTGTGGCACGGAACTTGGGACAGGCATTTTTTAGGCTTTTGCACATTTGGGGGTCGAAACGGACTTGGATTGGGTGGATTTGCAGGTGAGTTGAGTTGCTCTCCTTAGGGGTACAACCAAAATAAACCATAATAAACCTACGTTCTGATTGTTCCGAAAGTCCGAAAAAAATCTTCCACCTGAGAGTCGGGGTTGTTTTCTAGAGTTTTTAGCCGCCTGAATATCCTTTGGATAGGAGGAGATTTGTCACCTTAACCAACCAGTCAGAGTTATAAGATGTTTGAAGGTATCAATGTGTTGTATCTTCGGATAACCTTCGGGAATATCTTCGATGTTTTGAAAACCTTAGGCCTTCCGAAATCTTAGGCCGAAACACCTGATCCAAATCCCAAAGCCAAAAACCTACGAAAAAACGGAGCCCGACCTTGGGAGATCCGCCGTTTTGCCACTGTTTCAAGGTCTTGCTAAGCATGAGACGAGTGAGGAGCGTGATTTAGCAGCCTCCTCGGCCTTTACCATCGCAGTAGCTCTAGGCCGTTGATGGAGTTTTGGGAACCAACTTTTTTTTCGTCCAAAAGTAAGGAAGAAATTCATGCAAAAAACTGGAAATCCCTGATTGAAGGAAGGACCTTGTACTGGTACACATCTGATTTTGACTCATATTTAGTATTGATATGTGTTGATTATTGAATCATACTCATGACATTCAACCCCCCCAAACAATTCCTTCCTACCAAATCAGAGATTTTGAAGATCTTTTCATATACAAGTATGATCACACTTGAAGATGTGCTGGCTGTACAAACATTTACCAACCTGCATAAAATTTGGTGCACGTTTCAAAATCAAAGATGTCAAGAATTTTCCATACAGATCTACACTCCGGGAACGCTAACATAGCACTAGAAAATGGACCCTTTCAAGATGTATTTCCTATTAAACACCCGGATATTCCAGCCAGCCATGTTAGTTTACCGGAGGGTACCGCAAACAACCAACACCACCTAATCTCACCAGGCTTCACGTGAAACATTTACCCGGAAACAGGCCCCGGAACCAGGCATTCCTGAACCACGGCAGTTTTCTATTCGGACTTTTGGGGGTTCAGTTAAGAATTGTCATGTTGGATGAGGATCAATGAGTTACTTGGGAATCTACAGCACATCAATAATTGACAGTTTCAAAGCATGATTGAAACCTCCACAACAAATGGGTGGGGATCTCACTTTTCAACGCTCCAAACGCAAACAAAAATCCAATCTGAACATTTTTTGGGGGATCAATTTTGCCTTTTTATATATCCTTTTTATCAAGTTTCGAACATTTCGGATTTCCTTGCTGTTAAAACTAACCGGTTCAATCCATCCATCCAGCTTCCATCCATCCGAAACAACGGGTCCATGGATTTCCATCCATCCCGGTGAGCCTGGGTGGGATCGGTCGGTCCGCAGGTTCCTTTTTGGGCCCTACTTTGGGTGGTGAGCTGAGCGAGCTCATTGGTGTTCGTAGCACCTACACATATATGGGTGCCTTGGGAGGGATTCGGAACCCTTCCCCCCAAAAAAAATGGGGGGGG
>DF239700.1:4356-94356 GCA_000507305.1 Breviolum minutum Mf 1.05b.01 | reverse complement strand
AATCAACCATTTCTTGCCCCTTTTCTATTGTGCCAATATGATGATAAGACCTGGATACACAAACAACAAATTATGTACTTGCCTTCCTACACAGTGCTTCATCCAGCAGATCCATGAGGCATTTTTTCACCTATAGGTAGGTATCAGTTTCAGTATTCTGTAGTTTTTTTTCTCCAATATATACATATTCCTTAGGATTTATATATATCATATTATATAGATTATATAACGTATACGTATTCTGTATTGTGCTGTATTGCTATGTATTGTGTACATGTCCCACATGTTTACCATGTGTGTATCTACATAATTATACCTGGAACCTGTTTGTCCTCTATATTTGGACTTCAACCCCCCAAAACCAAGGCCCAAACTCTAACCGAAACAAGGGTCATCAAACGGTTCCAGGTTTTCCCTCCTGAATATTAATATGGAACATATTTCCATGGAGATTTGGTTCAGATCATTTTCCTGTCTAAATGTGTAAATTTGTAGGTTCCAGCCGTGAAAATCTTCCTGCCGACCGCCTCATTCGCCTGAGGTACTTGGCTGCTGAAGAGGCGATTCTAACCGCTGAGGGAGCTTTACGGTCTCCCGCCTTGGAGTTTTTTACGATGGCAAATCTTGGGAGAAAATCACCGTTGCAATGGGAAGGGGTTTTGGTTTCTCAAAGATCATTTTTTTTTCAAAATTTAAACCCAAAAAGTTGGGGAAGATTCCTATTTTAAGCCATATTTTTGAGATGGGTTGAGGTTTCACGAATAACATTGCCATAGCGGATGGAAAGGTGAAGATGTACTTTGGTCTTTCCGCCAAGATGTTGATGAGATCATCCAACCTTGTGGGAGAACATCCCCGTGCTTTTGTTGGGACTGCTAGTAGAAGAACTTCAGGGAAGTAGACTGCATGCTATCTCATGTAGATTTATACACATATCATAATCATTATCATATATCATATATCATATAATGCAGATATGGCATGAACATAATATGTATGTGTAATGTATGCGCATCATTGTATTTGTATTTGTCAGTTGTGGGTGTCATTCGCAACATACTGACAACACGAGGATGACGATGACGATGAGATTTACACTGACACTCGGAGCCTCACACGCACAATTATTGTTTGGCAATAATACAAGCAATAAACATGATAAGATAAGGACACTGACGCTCAGAATGATACTGAAAATTTAGATCATATTGATACAAAGAATGATGCAGAGTCGTTTATTTTTTCAATGCAGATGATTTCATGATACACATTTCATGATATTGATATCTATATATATATATGATATATATATATATTGATATATATATATATATATGTATATATATATATTGATACTGATGCTTAAGACCATACAACAGTAACCATCAGTTATCATCCTCATCTGCGGTGTGTTTCTGACCCGAGGTCTCCCTCTCAAGTGCTGTTGGATGATGCTTGGATTCAGGAGGGTACATCTGGTTGAGCATTAAAAACCATACACCCTGGAAGATTAACATAGAACCTGGAAATGATGGTTTGGAAGATGATTTTCCTCTTCCAGGGGTGTATTCTCAGGTTCCATGTTAATCTTCCAGGGTGTAGCTGATAAAAAACGTTTGTGAAGGAACTGAAAAAAAAACGCGAACAAAAACTGAAGAATTCCCTAACGAAACACTTCACAGTTTGTTTTTCTGGAAAACTCTTTTCCTGTTTTTGTCCTCGGGGGCAAAGTTTTAAGGTGCCCTAAGAATTCTGTTTCCCCTCCTATGGAAACATTAAACCCTCCGTTCATGACACCCCGAAAAGGGCCTTAAAACAGGTGGCAACTTGACACCCCGGCCGACATCCCATGACATCCCAAGATCCCATCTCGCCATGAATGGCCCCTTGCAGGACATTCGTGCCACCCTGTCGACTGAGCCAGACCCGCACTGGAGTAACTGGCCAGCCTGGAAGGCCTTTTGCACCTACCATGGTGGGGTTTTTAGACATTTGGTATCTCCAAAAGGGAAAAAGGTACCAAATCATTTGGGACCCATTTTCTTGTATGGCAAAATTTGCCAAGTGTTAACTTTTTCTTTTAAATGAAATAATGTTGTTTTGTTAATAGATGGCGATGTAAGATTGGAATCTTTCGTTAAGAACCAATTCTCTTCATGTCTTTTGTTGGGTTTCAATCTTTGGATGGATGTGACGTTTCATATGTGCAGCACTATCCAACACACAACGGCAAGGATTCCAACAACGAACTATAACACACTCCTTGAAAGCCACGTAGCACCTGCCAGGTTGCCCTTTTCCAAAAGGAAACACCAGGTTTTGGAACTTTTCACCTCCCTATTTTTCAGGGGCTTTGTTATATAGTTTCAAGAAGCCATTTTTAAGGATGAAACATCTCCAGAGTTTTGTTCTCGATTAATGCTCATTTGCTCTTTCCATTTTCTGTACAAATGCTGTTGGAACAGTGAGAGTCATTAAATTCCCCCCCCTTGTGGACCCGTTGCTGGGTGGCTAGTATGGTTGTGTTGGTGGTAGGGGTGGTACTGCTGCTGCTGCTGCTACTACTACTGCTGCTGCTACTGCTGCTGCTGCTACTACTACTTCTACTACTACTACTACTACTACTACTACTACTACCACTACTACCACTACTACCACCACCACCACCACCACTACTACCACTACCACGAGTACCACAGTACCACTACTACCACGAGTACCACTACCAGTTACCAGCGTGACACAGGATCATATATTCTGATCATTTCTTTACCATGAAAGGCCATGTTTTTTCACGCAGGAGTTGGTGGCTGCTGCACATCCATTGCACAACACTTTGAGGTGTAGCCTCGGGGGAATGCAGGAGGAATTTCAGGCTTCAAACGTTGAAAAACGCTCAAGTTATTCAAAATGGCTTATGCTTAATTACATCTTCTAGAACTAAAAGGATCCCTACGTAAAAAACGTGACTTGGATAGTGGTCAATATGTAAATTGCAAGGACCAAGGATCCGTTATATAGTCATAGTCGCAAAAAAATCCTCCCAATATGGAAATTCCCTATACGATGCTAAGGATTCTTATGAAGTAACCAGCATAACAACACATCTGCATTCAATTCCAGTGCAGCTGCATATTTTCTTTAAAAGAACAACGCCAGTGGGCTGATTTTCATAACAAACGATTGATGGTACAGTATTTTGTATTGAAAATCAAGGGATATCCATCAACATATATATATATACGATATATATAATATATATATATATATATGATGTTTGTTTGTTTACCAGAGGCCAAAACTAACCACCCAAAAAAAACAGTGGTGTTTTTTTTTTCTTGGATGATTTGATATGGGTCGGCTTCCAAGAGACGAATTTTTTTATTCTGACGAAGTGTGTCTGTCTTCCAAATGGCTTCAAGATGATGGGTTGGTTAAGGTTGGTTGGTGGGTTTACTGTATCCATTCGTTGAAACGAACAGCAAAAGCTCTGAAAATAAAAATAGACCCCTGGAAGTTTGGAGATTCCGAACTTGGAAAGCAGCATTTTTAGGTGTGAAAATGTTAGTTTCAGGGAGGGTATCCATTCGTTGAACAGTAAAAGGTCCTGAAAGTAGTGATGGTTTTATGATTATGGGCTTATCAACCATTAGTTTCCCTTGAAGGCATTATGACACCCTTTCTTTTTTGGGAGGGGGGGTAGGTTAGGGTGGGGTAGGTCGACTAGCCATGATGGTTGGAAGAGTACTTTTCTTTTGGGATACCTGTTCGATACTTTGAAGGATAGGAAGTCAAATATCACCACCCGACGCAACCACTAAGCATTGACATGCAACACACAACCATAACTGCATAACTGCCAGGCAGATAGAGATTTCCGAGTTTTCCCACAAAAGTGAGGCGGGGGTTTGAAACCTTGACAAAGGTTTGGGGAAGATGAAATAGGATTACTGTATTCCTGAAACATTAGCTGAAAATGGATGCTTGGGAGACGATCCTTCCTTTCCTTTTGTGAAAGACGGCCTATTTTGAGGGGCGAACTGTTGGTTTTAGGGAGGGTCTATGAAGATAGGTTTGAAATAGCGATGCTATGAAGTCTCCGGTTGATGTCATAAGTCGGATTGTATGACCATGTTGATGATATTTTTGATCTGATTCACTCAGATGTGTTACCTGTGATAGCTTGTTTTGTGAGACAAAATCCATTGCCTACGAAGTTTTGAAGGGTTTGACCCCAGGAGAACTGTCGCAACGATGGAAAAACAAGTGCTTTTACTAGGTTGAATCCTTTTGGGTTGATGGCTATTTGGGAGTCTTTTGATTTTAATGCATTTCGGCAAAACTAGAACGACCAAAAAACCGAGCTTGCTGATTTTTTGTCGGTGCTGGTGCTACTATCCCTGACGACACCACAGGGATTTGGGCCAGCACCAATACAAAAAGGATATATATATATATGTATTTATATGAATGTATATCGATACACTTTGTTTGATAAATACATTCATAAATACTTTAGACAGAAAATGTTTAGCTATCATGTATTCAATCATATTTTTAGATGTATTGACTCTATCGGTTCATGGTTCATTGGTGGTTTGGGGCCCGGTGGTTTGGATTCTGAACGGATCCCCGAAAATGAAAGGGATTGGGATTCTTAGGGGTACCCCGATTCGAATCCCAAACCACCAATTAACCATTATTTCATTTGTTAGTGGATTGGAGGGGAAAAAAATGCTACCACAAGTTACATGGGGATTTTAATAAAAAAAACATAGGAATCCCTATTAACCACCAACCCTAAACCACCAATTACACCCCCGAAATTTAACATAGCCCCTGAAAAATGATGGTTGGCAGATGAGTTTCCTTTTGGGATTGCCTATTTTTAGGGGCTACGTTAAATTTCAGGGGTGTAACCATTAGTTGAAACTTGTGAAATCTCCCATCCGTTTCAAACATGTCACAGGTCCGCGAGCATCGCTCGCGGCGTCCCTCCAGTGCCCGCTCCGTGGCGCCCATCGGATCCAGGCCAGTTTTGAGGAAAGTGAAGCTCCCAATTAAACTCCCAGGCATAGTTGCATCATTATTGTATATGACATATGAAATCATATCATGTTATATCATGTTGTATCATGTTATATCATGTTATATCATGTTATGTCATGTTATATTATATATATGATATCATGCTATATTATATCACATCATGTTATATTATATCATATCATGTTATATTCTACATAGTTGTACTGCAATCGAGTTCCCTAAATTACTCCTAAGTTGCTCTAGGTGGCGCAGAAGTTCTTGCGAAATGACGCCAATTATATACTCAATTGTCAAGATGATTGAACCATTTCATGGATGGATGACAGGATTACTAGAACAGGTTACTGTTGATGGAAAAATCCTGCACCACCTGGGATGTAAAAACACTTGCAAATAATGGGATAAACTATCTATCAACTCGTGCAGGATTTCTTCCATCAACAGTATTGTCCCATACATCAGTAGTCCCTCTGCGGTTGATTTGCAACCTTAAAGGGCGAAGGATGATCTTGCATCCTTTTCTTGGGAAGATGCAGTAAGAACTTCTCCATCATCCACCCCCCGAAGATTACCACGGAACCCTAAGAAAATGATGGGTTTCCACAACAGAATCTCCTCGACAGGTCTCATTTTTCAGGTGAAGCATGCTAAACTCTCAGGGTGTGCACCAAATATGGGAGTTTCCTGGACCACCACCTGTCATTTCCTGCACAAAACCAACCCATTTACAGCTGGATTCAACTTCCCTGGAGAAATTTTCATGCAACACCAACGGGTGAACGCATGACTTTACCAAAATTTCAGCAACCACGATGTGTGCACTTTCAGGAAAAAACCCAAGTTGTTTTCCTGCTTTATATTTCAACATATTTTCTGGTGACCTTTTTGAGAACATTTTGAAGAATGCATCAGCTTTGGCTTACAACCCTTCATATCGGAAATGGTTGGGTAAACCATGGGTAACCATGAGGTTCACTTGGTGTTTTGAACAACTCCGCTGCCAAAGCCACAAGATAAACCCCCGTTTTCGAGTTGTCACATGGGGTTGCAACCCCTGTAAGTAAGGTTGTAATCCCAGGTACCCATCATGTACAAGGCCATTTATGGGACTTATAACTCCATGTATATAACCGGCGGCTCGGGGCCCCATCTTGCAGGAGCAACAAGAGTTTGCCAAGATCCCGACCCAGGAGGGGGTGTGATTTCCAAATGAAGGCTCTAAATGAAGGCACCATGCCCTTCCGAAAAGATTGGATGTTTCAAACTGTTGATACTGTTGATGGTTCAAAAATCGGTAAACTCACCAGTTGAGGTAGGTAGTTTATCCCATGTTTATTACAAGGTTTTTTACATCCCAGGTGGTGCAGGATTTCTTCCATCAACTGGATTAAACACTTGCCTAATTGGACATTACACATGGGGGTTTGCAAGGGATTCTTGGTGACACCAGATTTCTGACATACATATATCTGTTGCAACCAGTGAGCCTGGCGGAAAAAAAAGGACATGTGCGCAGACCCCGATTTGGCCCACGGAACGCTCGAAGCCACCGACACGAGTGGCTTGGCCGACACGAGTGTAAGGGCTGAAGCTGGTGCTAAACATTTGACATTTTTTGAGACTCAGAGACACTGTTGATGGAAGAAATCCTGTACCAGTTGATAGGTAGTTTAAACCACTATTTGCAAGGTTTTATGCATCCCAGGTGGTGCAGGATTTCTTCCATCAACAGCATGTTTGGCAGATGTCGAGTGTTTCGTACCCAGGCCCCATTGAAACACGTCCTGTGCGTGGCCCGTCAACCGCATTTGACGATGAAGGTAGGAAGTGGGAGTTGGATTGGGAGAAACATGATTTTATCATTTTGGATATTTTGGTGTCAATTTGTGTGAAGGGATGATCAAGGTGTAGATACATATACATGTATGTATATATATATATATTTATATATATATAAATACACCAGGTGTGGGGGGCCAGCAGATCAATTCATCAAGTCGATCCTGGGGAAACTGCAGCATAGGTTGAATCCACTCTGCTGGATTCCATTTGTATTAGTCGAAAACCGACAGCGTAAGAGCTATATAGAGAACATAGTTTGGTTGGTTGAATATCTAAATCAACTGCATGACATTCTTGCAAAGAACTCTGTACAAATCATTGAATTCATATGCAGAAATGATTTGACATGTGGGTATACAAGCAGTGTATTCATGTAAATATATATATATACATAATATGTACACAGTATGTATATATATATATATACATGTGCACTGTGTACTTATACATACATTCAATATTTACATTTCAATTTACTGTATATATGCAATCTATATATGTTGAATCTCAGGCTAAGCCGCCATTGTCACCATGGGCGCGGAAACACTTTGCTACTTGGGGGCGATTTAGTTGTAGCGATGGTGACGGGATCCATCACCAATTTTCAGGTACCTAAAATGGAGGGTTTCCTGTACCTTATAAGGCTGTTTTTAGGGCTGGGTTTTCCCTTACATAAGCCTGACATACAGCCTTTTTTGGGTGAGTACCTCCATTTTAGGTACCTGAAATGTTTGGTGAATCAAACCTGGGAGTGGCGATTTTTAGCGCCAGGATCGACAATTGTCAAATTATTAATAGGCCATACCGAAAGGAAATTTCATCTTCCAACCATAGATTTTCAGGAGCTATGTTAGTCGCAGGGAGGGTAAATCAACATTCAATAATGTGATATAACCATGTTTCATGAAGGATATATAGATGTATGAATCTTCATAACTTTAAACTTCGAATTGTGAGGACATATTTGTTGTTGCAGTCGCCGAAAGTGACCTCCCAACTTCTGCTATCACTGTTGCCACAGCAAGAATCATTTGCTTCAAACCAGCAGAAACCCATGGAACCTGCTCACACAAAGAAACTTGCACTGCAACAAGAAAACAACAATATCAACAACCGAAATTCGGACTTTTCCACTGGTGAACTGAAACAAGATGAAGGCGGTGCCAACAAATTAAAACATATTAAAACAACTTTTGGGCTCTTTGAGCATGCCCATCAGTTTTATATACACATCCCAAACAAACTACTTACGCTTTAGCAAGTCCCACTGGGCCGCCAAAGCCGTGATGTTTGGCCAGCCGCATAGGACTGCTGTGACTGCTGTTGTTGGGGAAGTTTTCAGAGATCCGAAAACACAGTATTAGCATACGTTTACCCTCCTAGGAACTAACATATCCCCTCCCAAACCACTTTCTGAGTCGATGACTTTCCTTTTCCCAAGGTGGGATATCTTAGTTCTCAGGAGGGTAGCCTTGAGCAGGAGGCCTCTGTTATTTTATTCTTTCCCGTCAAGTAGCATACATACTGTAGTATCCGGCTAAAATTATCAAAAAAGCACAAAACTGTGCAGCCTTATCTTTTGAAAGGTCCATTTTCCAGCCAGTAAGCAAATATTTCTGTTTATGAACTACATATCTAAACTTTGAACTGCCATTTACTGCAAAGCCACATTTCCAATAGTCGCCTTAAATGTTGGTCGATTCATGAATATGAATAACTCAGAAAAGAAGAACAAGACAGATGGGCGAAGATCTCAACTTGTCGTGTTTATGTTGTTTTGAAACTTCAGCGTGGTTGCAGGTTCTTTCAGCTTCTGATACTGTAGGCATGGAAGCTACCCAAATTTGAATTCGAAGACGTTTTGCTTCATTAAGGAGTTCCATTGCTAGTCTTAGTCTAGTTTGTTTGGCTTGGATTTGTTTAAAAGGAATCTTTTTTGTTGATTCACCGGATTGTTGGTTGATTCCCCGGATTTTGGGTTGAATACCTTTAGATTTTTGGTTGATTCCCTTTAGATTTTTGGTTGATTTCCCGGATCTTTGGTTGAATCACCGGATTTTGGGTTGAATACCTTTAGATTTTTGGTTGATTCCCTTTAGATTTTTGGTTGATTTCCCGGATTTTTGGTTGATTCCCTCTAGATTGTTGGTTGATTCCAATGATAAACAATCGGTTTGGGGGACTATGTTTTTTCAACCCGAATCTTCGATTGTGAGGAGTATCGCCGGACGAATCACCCAAGCGCTGCTGTCAAATGATGAGCGCGCTGAGGACATTCTGGTCATACCAATTTTGGTGGCTTAGTATGGAAAGCCATGGAATGCAAATGAGCAATGAAGAAAACCCGGGTTGTTTGGGGGATTTGTTGGGGATTATACTGCCCAGTTATATGAGGATTAATTAGAATAAACCATTATACGGATCCCTATTAGACAACCAGGATTCAATGGAAAGTAATAAGGATTTTTGTCGTAGCTCAAATATTGACCAGCTTCGTAGGGTCAAGCAATGGCATTGATTGCAAATGGGCTCCTTGACAGAAAATCCTTCTTCCCTCTTCCAATATGGCTGTCCATGAAATGGTTGCTACCAGTTTGACATGACGAACTTGTCTCAAACGTCTAAGATCTTTTCATGGCTTTTTCCGAATCTTTCGATTTTTGGCAGATTGTGGATGGCTGTTTCCAGATGGTTTGGGTATTAGGAATGGTATTTCAACCTTGATAGGTGTCACTTTTCACCGGGGAAATGACGCCAGAAATCTATACATCTCATAAGTCTCTGGGCTGGAAAGAAACGCTATGGAAAGATCATGTTGCTGCCGCTGCGAAGAAACCTTAAAGGAAGACAATTGACAAACGCAAGAGACACAAACACTCCCCTGAAAACTAAGGAATGACATTGGAAAAATTCCCTATGTTCAATAGGAAAATACATCGACTCATTCATGGTGGATTTGCCAGCCAGTCAGTCATGTTATTTTTTCGGAAGTGGTACTCGACAAAAACCTGGGCATCAGTCGGGGTCCACCTTTTCCCACCTTGTTAGATGGGAAAAACCGGGCCCCTAAAGATTGACAGGTAGCTTTTGTCCCTTGGTGATGTCCCGGGTTTCTCCCAATTTTTGAGGGTTGTTTCAAGTGATTATGGCGTTCACCCCGTCAATAGCAGGAGTGGGACGGCAATGATGACGAGGCTCCAATCCTGCTTGGGCTGACGTGGTTGATGTGGAAACTCCATCAATGCTGCACTAGTTGGGATGGTTAAACCACTGGAATTACTGGTGGAAATAGTGGGATATGATATGATATGATATGATATGATATGATATGATATGATATGATATGATATCTGATGATATATCATGATTTCCGATGATATATCATGATATATCATGATATCTCATGACATTTCATGATTTCTCATGTCAAAACACCAACAGGTGTTCACCAGACTTTCTCCAACTCAATCTCCGTTGCTACCAACGGTTGTAGAGTTGATAAGTTTTGGGCCTAGCAGGTTGGCCAGCAATGGAATTCACCTTCCCATCATCGGATGCATCATTGGCAAACCATCCCATCCCATCTCCCATGCTTGAACGATGCTATGAATGATACTTTATATGTCTGATTTCATATGATATAATGTACTACAAATATATGTATAAGACGATAGACTATAAAAAGTAATAGGACACAACAACTACCATATCCATCCATATCCCACACAAAACTGCATTCTTTGCATATTTTTTTCGTTTTTTTGGGTATTTCTCCCTTTCTCCCCAAAACGCCAAGTTAGATCACCTCCGTTGAGTTGCCCCAGGGGCTGCAACCTCAGAAGTCCGGAGATTTCCCGGACGAGGAAGCCGGGCCGGGCGCTTTCGGACTCGGAGACAAGACTCCAAATCGACGGCGTTTCAAGTCGGTAGCGGGGGAAGCCCAGTTGGTATGTTTTCTAGGTGGTGGTTTGAACTATTTTTTATTTTCACCCCTACCTGGGAAGATTGATTCTCATTTTCACTAATATTTTTTAAATGGGTTGAAACCACCACCTAGTTTTCTTTTACGGAAGGGAAGATGACCCAACAAATGGCTGGCATGTTTTTTTTTGAACAAGTCGTTTTTTGAAGATGGAAGTCTTTGAAATGAAATCTGAAGCTGATCAGTTGTTTTAGTTTCAATTTGGAGAGATGTGAGTTGATGGGTGTAGAATGTATATATAAATCAATGAATCACAAATCACAGAGTATCCAAAATGGTCAAGATGTATCTTAAGATCTAGCAACATGTATGAAAAGTGTATGATTGAAGTATAGCAAGATCTACACTCCCCAAATTTCACATGGATACCCAAAATGATGGTTTTGGGAAAGGTAACTCCATTTGAATTTTAAACATGTCAATTTTTGGTATCAATTCGTTAGATTTCTTGAGTGGTACACCTTGTCTTATCAAATCCAAGATTTGCGGCTGAAAATCCGAGGTGAGGAAGGTGCAGGTGCCTTGTGGGACGTTTTTGGAGATTCCGTTTTTTTGTTTCCAGCCGTTTTTTGGGAGGACGGATTGAGTTTCCAGCATGTCTTTTTTTTGGGGGAGGGTATGGCCTATACTGTGGGTGAAATTTGCTCTTTTCCTGGAATTGGATGGGGAACAAGGTAGGACTTAAGTACCTACCCAGCTCTCCCGTAAACCACCATATTCCACGTGGCCGAAAAAAAAATCAGGACCGATCAACTTTCCAATACTGGTATATGTCAGGTCGAATGTTTTCCAGGATGTCGGAGCGAAGATACAGTGATTTCTTAATGAAGGATGGAATCAAGTACACATTCCCATCAAAAATTGACCTTACCAACGAATCCCTAGGTAAGTTGCTAGCTAGAGCTGTTAGATACTCAGGTTTTTTCGGGGTCCGTTCAGTGGGTATATCTCCCTTGGAGATGTTTTTGGGGAATATACCCTTCCTTTGAAAATTGGAGACCCCTCCCAATTTGACAAGACCTGTTTGGTGGTTCAAGACCTGATTCAGGTCAAGTCCACTGCTGAAAGGGCCTTGCTACCGATTCCCTCCAAGGTGGCACCACTTTGTGTTGGAAGACATGGGAGGAAGCTTCATGAAGCTTTCATTTAAAGAAACATACTCCCTCCCTCCCAAAAAACTAAGGAGAGTCATGTCCCGGTAAAAAGGGACCAACTTTCAATAAGGGAAATGTAACATCTGAACCAACCATTGGAATTGTTTTTAGGGGCCATTTCCTCCGTTTTTTTTGGGGTCGGAGGAAGCCCTCCAGACCAAGAGGTTTGTTTTTGGGAGAACAACTCGCAAGTTGCCTGCCCAAACTTACCCCCAACTTCAAGATGTGTTTGTTTTTTTTCCAATCAAAATCCATTTTTCTTGTGCTACAACCGAATCAACTCAACTCAACCAAACCTCGATACAGTTAAACCCTGGAATTTTTAAAGGGAACTTGGAACTTCATTACTTGGCAATTTGTCGAAAAATATCAACCTCCAGAACTCCCCCCCCCAAAAAAAAAACTGGGTGGTGGCAACTCAAATATTTTTTATGTTCATCCCTACCTGGAGAAATGATCCAATTTGACGAGCATATGTTTCAAATGGGTTGGTTCAACCACCAACTAGATTATTTACGATGTATATATATATATATATCCCAACATATCCCAACATATATCCCCCCAAAAAAACCAACCGAAGTCACCAAACTCTCCCCGAACATTTTCCCCGTTTTTTTGCCCTCAGGGAAGCTTTGCCCCTTCCACGGCCTTCAATCGCATGCGTCATGCGGCTTCCGCCTTGGTCAATGCTGGAGAATCACCAATTTCACCAGCATCTTGGTGTGAAACACGAGGGTACGTGGTACTTGGTACTTGAAACTGCGAATGGTTCCTTTGTTTTTTTTTGTTGGTTGGAATTTTGGGTGGGAAAATGTGTGGTGTTGTCAGTTTTGTGGAGAAGATATTTTTGTATACAAATGTTTCATAAAATGACTTTTTGTGTGTGGGGTATAGGCCATATACGCGAGGAACACATGAAACAGATTGGAGGGGTTTTTGAATCTGGGCTAATGAGGGGGTGACATAAGAGAATAGAAGAGATATAGCAGATGTGTGACAATGCTTGAACTAGAACGAAGATACGAAGGAAATTTTCTAGCGAAATTGTGCCTGGTTTTCTCATTTATCTTCTGTGAGGGTTGCCATGATGGCATCACCATGATGTCCTCGCCATGACTTGAGCATTTGCACCAACAAATTGAAGGTTTGGAATCGGAAGATTATTTTTCTTTTGCAAATGGGAGATTTTCAGGTTCCATGTTAATTTTCAGGGGGGTGTACCAACACAGAGGATGATGAAACCATAGGAAATGCGACTTCTGCATCATCATGCGTCCTTTTTTTTACCGACAGCCACTACCGTGGATTTTCCAGGCCACATTGTCTGGTCCAGAAGAGATAGGACCAGACTTTCGTCTTGTGGAAACTTGGCTGCATAAGTTTTGAAATCGAAGTTGAAGTGGCTGGCAATGTTGGAACGAATCCCCCATCATAAGCATAGGTTTCCCCTGAACCCAACTAGGTCGGTTAGGTTGATGATGGTTGATGGCTTAGGTTTTCAAGATTTGGAAGACATTGGAGAGCCGTTTTTTTTGGGTAACGGATGTGATGCTTCATGAGAGAGAGTTGCTTTGGGTTTCTTGCATGGAAAGAGGAGAACAGAACACTGTAGAACGAAGATTAATGTAGATATATACCAGTACACTTGTTTGAATATATCTTATAACAATAATCTCTACACAAATATATTTATATATAATTACACACATTCAAATCTTCAGCTTTTCGCAGGTCCAACAAGAAACCCCCTCGCCTTTCCTCGGGTCAAGGATCGGCGTGGTGCTTTCGGTCAATCTCGTGGGCATTGGCTGTTGCACAATATCATGTCCCGAACTCGAGGTGCCGAGGGCGGATGATTTGATGGGAAAATAGGAGGTACATTTTAGATGCATATTATCTGGTCAAATTATAGCAACATGTTTAGGTGCCATTGCACAAAAGATGCGCAATATCGACGCTATACAGGCTCAACTACTGTTTGGAAAAAGCCGCTTGTGGTAGCGGAGTCCGAAGAAGCCAGTGGAAACTCTGCACTTCGGACAGGGCCTTGCCCAAGCCGCAGTTTGTGAGAACATGGAATGACCAGAAACG
Organism: Breviolum minutum Mf 1.05b.01; assembly: GCA_000507305.1. Lineage (NCBI taxonomy): Eukaryota > Dinophyceae > Suessiales > Symbiodiniaceae > Breviolum > Breviolum minutum. Next base: position 80,235 of record DF239700.1, on the reverse strand, counting down.
AAAAGGAGAGGATTGGCGCCTAAGAAAGTCATGATTGGTGGGACGTGAATACCGTTGGTTGGAGGCTGACAGAAACGACATCTACTCGCCAGCTACTCCGACCGCAATGACGCTTTTGCTACAGTGAACAGCAACGCAGGACGTTCGCCACAACAAAATGCTTCGTGAACTTAGATACTTGTTTGTGTGACCAAGACGGCATTCATGCTGCTAGGATTTTTCAGGTGTCAGGAATCCAGCCTCCGACTCTAGTTCCGCTGATGGCGGCTCGCACCACAGGCAATCAGGGCATCAATCGCTCTGAGCTGTTTGCCATTGTAAAAGTGTTCGATCATTTTGAGCAGGGCGTAATCTTTTCAGACAGCGCCACATCTTTGGTTAGAATTGCAGAGTGTCGTCATGCCACCACCTTAGGACAACTAGGGCATCTTTCTGACTTTGATCTCGTTCGGAGAGTTTGGACAACTCCTCATTTGGCACAATTCGACCTTTTCAAGATAAAGGCACATGTTGATCCTCATACGGTTCCAGACCTTCTTGTGGCTTACCGTTGTTTAGGTAATCAGGTTGTCAATGACCGAGCTATCCACGTATGTTGGCACCTTTTTCCTGAATTAGTACAAGAGTACTGGGCAGTTCACTTGGAGTCACAAATGGATATGGAATATCTCGAACAATATTTTCATTACTTGCTGGACCTGAACCGTCACCGACTTGACTTGGAGGGCCAATTGCGAGTTGACACATCTTGCTGAGGCAACCACGGTCAGTCAAAAGGAGGACAACCTTGCACTTGTTCAAAGCTGGTCAGTTGAGCCATTTTGGGTCATGCCGGCTCCACGGGCGACACTTTTTTCGGAAGGAACGTGGGGACGCACCCTTACACAAGCAGTTTTTGACTGGGCGAAATTGATACGATGGCCTGTTGATGGCACACCGGATAGGTATGGGGTTACTTGGATGGAACTTACAGTGTCATTTTTACAATACATTGGACGATGGTTGCCGGTGAAACGGGCACTGGATTCTTCAACGGAACGGCTAGTCGTGGTAACGGATCTTGATATGGCACATTCAATTGCAGCTGAGTTCTCGGAGCAGATCAAGGCGTTTTGTCAGTTGTTTGGTCAGGTTGCAGATCTGTCACAACAGGCCATTTGGCCTCGATACGACCGAGGTCTTGTCAGAAGTGTTTATGTGCTTGGTGCAAAGACGCAGCCATCCGGAATACGTTGCCGTCCTGCTTTCCCATTTCAATCTGAGGTTTGTCGATCCTTACGGGCCTATTTCAAGGTGAACACTGGCATGGCATATCGATCATTTCCTACCACCACCTTTGGAACATCCATCATTTCGGACAATCAGCTGGCACAAGAGATTTCTGGATCGTGGAAAGTTCGTAGTAGTCGTTTTCATAGGGCTGCCGGTGAAATCAGGCAGTGTCGAAAGTTGCCTCAAAGGCCATTGAGTTTCTCACAGTGGTGCTCCTGAGGAACCACTTTGTGACCCGTGTGGTCGTTTGTCTGGACTTGGGCTGCATCCTCGTTAATACCGGGTTGCAGACCCCCCCCCGCGAAGAGGAAAAGGTCAAATTATAGCGACCTCACACGACCTCACTGAAATGGTGGTTTAGTAAGGGAAATCCCCTTATTTCAGGTGGACCACCAATCAATCGTTTTTTGACATTGAGGCTTCTTGAGAGCTTTCCTAATCAGGATAGAAAAATGATCCTTCGTGAGATTGCAGGTTCAAGAATGGATGAACATCAAAAGTCGACCTTTGTTCCAGAAAATGAAGGAACTTGCCTATGCTGTGGGCAGCCAGATTCAGTTGAACATAGAGTTTTACTTTGTGACGCAACAGAACATGTAAGGACAGGTTTTTCTGAGGTGGTCGATCACCTTAAAGAATATGACACCATTCACACGCATTTGCCAGTTATCTTTATGCACCCTGATTGGGAATTTGATAGATTTCTGCATTTTAACGCCACATTACCTGATATACCGGTGAAGCCAAGCCAGAGCAAACAGATTTCCCTGTACACTGATGGTTCATGTCAGTTCCCAGACTTGTACAGTCGTTGGACATCCTTTGCCGTGGTCCAACCAATTGTAGACGACCAAGACATTTTAGAGCATATGCATCTTCCAGTACCGGAAATTGCTGAAAAATGTTTTAAAATCATTGCAGTATCGCAAGGGAAAGGCCCACAGACCATTCCAAGAACTGAGTTGCAAGCTTTGATAACAGCATTTCAATATGACCCTTCAAGTCGTGTAGTGACAGATTCGGCATATGCACTAGACGCTCTTCGTAAGATAAGTCAGGTTGAACAGATTAGTCAGTTGAACATGTTGCCGAACTTTGACCTTCTTCAAGAACTACATCAGCTTTTTTCAAGTCATGTTCCTTTACATGCAGAAAAAATTAAAGCTCATGAAAAGTTTTACTCTGAAAGCATTCAAACCACATTGGATCGCATTGGGAATGCAGTAGCAGATTATGCTGCAAACTTGTCATGCAAATCCTTGGCTGAACCTCTTGTTACATGGAGGAGGACCAGATGTTTAGAAGATCAAACCATGCTTCGATTGAGACGATCGCACTATGTTATGCTGCTTGCACTTATTGCTGAAAGAACCAGGCAACAAAATTCCAACGAAGAAAAATCTGAGATGCTGACCACACCGGTTATGAAACAGACTTCATTGGATCAACTGACAGGGCTGCACCTGGAACAGTTTCAACAATACAATTTTCCACCGAATGGGCGGGAAGTTGCACTAGCAAGCCGTTTTGGACAACAGCCATCTTTGTTAGTCATGAAATATCTTTCATTGCTTAAGTGGCCGCATGAAACAGAAAAGGAACCAGTTCCGATCGGGATCAGCTGGCTTGAGCTTTATTTTAATTTTCAGGTAGTGACAGGGGCGACGATACCAGTGAATGTTGCATCTAGGGGGGAAGACGAACGACTTGTGTGGATGGACGAACAACAGGTTTTTACAGTGGACAGTTTTCCATATCATCGGTATGTGCAGTATTTCCGATTTTGTGTGGAACATTTACAGAAGTTTTCAACACAGCGTTTGTGGCCGGATGTATCTCGACGGAAAACAAAATCGCTGCATCTTTTGGGTGCATCAGGTTTTCGACAAGGACTGATAGTTCGACCACAAATACCAATGCAGCAGGAAACAATTGCAGGGCTGAGACGATATTTGCTGACGATTCCCAACCGTTCACATTTTGATGATCACCCTGACATTCCGAAATTTTCTCCGCTTGTGACACAAACGCAGTGTTCAGAAACATTGACAATGGAAGAAATCCAACATCATCAGAAGCAACTTTTGGCTGCAAAACGAAAAAGGCTGAAGCAACCAAACAATTGAGGATATCAGAAGTGTACTGCTGGGTTTGCTACAATTAGAGCCACAAAAACGTCTCGAATTACCCGGTTTGGACAGACACGAATGGATTTTTCACAATCCCGGTTTGATAGATTCTCACCCGTTTTTGTACAGATTTGAGATGAGATATTCAGAACGTGCCTACAACTTTCCTTTTTTATTGATAATGCTTTTCCCCATTCAGCTTCTTAGTTATGGTGTTGCTGTTGGTTGCTTGGTGGTTTTGATTGTCTTACTCATCCCATTTGCCGTTTCACATCAAAGGACCGGTGCTCCTTTAGCAGCAGTGCAGGGGGAGTGCCGGAAGGATTCAAGTTGCGTGTCCCCTTATTTCAGGAAAATCTGGGTTGGTGAAATATTATGATTTGACCAGATATTATACATATGAGTATATTTTGACCCATACTATTGGGTTCATGAGTTTATCCCCTATTGTTTGGAAATCATTGGGAGTTTAGACCCCAGCACATATGAAGAGGGTATTTGCAAACATAATGAACCACCCCCAAATCATCCGTATTTTTTTTGGGGTTTGGAAATTATAAAGTTTATCCATTTTGGGTAGCCCAGCCCTATTTTTGTTTTGAGCGCCGTTTCTTTTGTTTTTGGAGCTTACTCTCCGGCATCTCCAGGGTCGGTTTAAAAGGAATATATAAGAACACAACAAGCCAATAAGTCAATAAGTGGGATGTCTTGAAGCTAGTGGTCGTCAGAGCAACTATATCCAACCCATAAATCTGGTTGTTTTCGGGGGGAATTTTCTCCCACAGTGAAAACTGTATGGCTATACTAGGTGGTGGTTTCAAATATTTTTATTTTCACCCCTATTTGGGGAAGATTCCCATTATGACTATTATTTTTCAACTGGGTTGAAACCACCAACTAGTATAGTTTTCACCTCGTAAAATTCGTAACTGAAGGGATGAAGAGCAGGTCATTTTCCTGCGAAAAACTCCCAACCCTCAACTCCAAGGGGCGTCCCTCAAACTGTCAACGACCCCCGCGTTTCGTTTGTTTTTTTGAGAAAAAATCGAATCCCATTACCCGATATGTCTCCCATAATCATTTTGTCCAGTGAAAAATGGTAGTGTATCTCCAATAGTTACTTGTCAAATACCAGTGGCCATTTTCCACCCCTCCATGATTCCATGATTTTTTGGGAGATTTCAGAGTAAGCTGCGGGGGTGTTTCTTAGATGGCTAGACTCGTTGTCAGCATTTCTTGCATGGCCCTAACCATCCCAGATTTTATCGGGTCCAAGTGTCCAGCAAGTGAGAATTAGGTTGCTATAATATGACACACAGAATATATATACATGGTATATGTACATTTTCAAAGGAACCACACAATGGCACATTTTGTCATATTTAGTAGCGGAAAGTCCATTTTTGGGGCCCAATAATTGTGTCAGACACGGGCGACAACAGTATATTCCCAAGCAAACTTCATTTATGAGGTTATTGGGGTGTGGTTTCAAAATCATGGCCAAAGACTGCCCTAGAAACAGCAACAAAAATTGGTGTCAAAAAAAAACCAAAGACCCGAAGCCATTTCTTTTGGACACCACGGTTTGGTGATTCCCAAGGTTTAATGACACACCCATATGTTTGATGTTTCATAGATCCACCAGTTGATATATATACTGTTGATGGAAGAAATCCTGCACCACCTGACATGTATGAAACCCTATAAATAACGGGATATTTACCCATATCATTTGGTGCAGGATTTTTTCCATCAACAGTATGAAACATCTAACAAACACGGTGGAAAAAACATGTGATCTTTCATACCATCTCAACTCTCAAGGTATACTTGTAAACGATCATCTCAACGCTCCCTAGTACAACCCCCCCCGCTTTAAACAGCTCAAAGATTCATGGATACCCAAAATGATGGGGCCGGCGGGAAAAAGATGGGACGAAAAGGTGACTCCCTTTTTTTTTAAAAGATCGCCATTTTTTGGTATCTATTGTCCCTGTAACATAGTCTATGAAAATCCCAATTTTTCTTGGTAAATACCATCAAAATGGTGGATTACATGAGATGTTTTTCCATCTCAACGGTCGCCTTGGGACTGCCGGGGTGGCTTTCTTTCCAAAAGGTCGAGATGGTGCCGCGGCAGATACCATGGCCGAAGTAAGCACCTTGCTGTTGGAGGTGGCAGGGAAAACGTGGGAATCGCTGAGCCGGGGATGGAAGTCTTAGGGGCTTTTAAACATAAGAAAAAACTGGAAAAAAAGGGGCACCAAATGGATTTGGCAGAAAAAACAGATTGTTGGTTGGAAGGGGGTGGTCTTTGCAGGGCCTTTTGATATTTTTTGTGTGTTTGTTTGATAGATACGGTTCTTCTTTCTTTTAAACGAACTTGCACGCAAGATCTGGCACCTCACTTTGGAGAGGGTAGTGGAGTTGAAGAGGATCAATGTTTTGCTCACTTTGCGCCCCCTGATTTTGAGCTTTTGTCATAGTCAAAGATTGGTAAAGGATCGTGAAGGATGAGGCAGGCATGGATATGCAAGTACTGTTGATGGACAAACATCCTTCAATAGGTCAAGGTTATTTTTCCATGGATTTTCTGGTGGTAAAGTTGTAAGATGCTGAATTCGCGATGCGTTCGGTACGATAAATTTCTCGACGTCTTGGCGCAAGGAAAACCCTCAACAAGCCGGGTTGCATTTTTTTTATCATACGAAATGATTGAGTCTGTCAACTAACTGGCATTTTCATTCATTCATTCCATTCCATTCCATTCCATTTTATTCCAGCCCATTCCATTCCATTCCATTTCATTTCATTTCATTTCATTTCATTCATGGCGAAAGAAGCGGGCAGTGAGTTATAGTGCCAGTGCCGACCATTAAAAGCATTCTTACTCCAGTTAAATTCGAGACAAAAAAGTGGAGGTAGGAAATTCGACTCATTGGCGGCCTCAAGTCGTCACACACTGCCGCGTGCCTGCCTGTGCTGCCACAACTCTGGCAGGATTGGTATCATACTTTTTTGGATGCCAAGATCAGTAAGCAGCTGTGTCTGGGTACTTAGCCATGAAGGCCAATGACCTTGGCCTCGGAAACTTTCTGTTGAATGCCTGAAAAACAGACGGAAACTCTAGAAAAGCAGATTCCTTTTGACATCCATGGATTTTTGGCTTCATGAAACATTTGGATCAATTTGGTGGGTGTAAAGTAGTAGACTTTTCGATCTTTTTCGCAGCGCTGAGGTTGTTTTTTGGTGCTTTATGTTGTGTTCTTTTGGATTTACGCCTTTGTCTACCTTGGGATCAGCATTTTGGCAGGGAAAAAGGGCAAGGACGGCTACTTTTTGGTTGAGAAATCATCATGATATAGACTAAGATTGTTCACATACATTTGATAGCAAATGTATACTAATACAGCATACATGCATACGTATATATATATATATATTTAGACATATAATACATATTTACATACATAATATATGTGTATATATACTCTTTCAGTGATTTGTACATATGGAGGAGCACAGAAGCAGAGTTGTTGAGCTGCTGCTTGGAGTGTTTTTTCTTCCTTCAGAAGTTCTCTGCAAACCTTCCCGAGTTGACTCCCAAAGTCCGTCATAGCTGTTTTTTGAAAAATCACTGGTTTTTCACATGACCACCGAATAAAAAAACGGATCTATCCGGAAGTCGGGTCGTGACCCGTCATCTTCTCTCAGCTCCCCTATGGTGTTATATTGCCATAGTTTCATAGGAAACTCCAGTTGGAGATCCACCTGACCTGAAATGCTGGCACCGAACTTGGCCGCTAGCTGTTTTCAAGGCAGGGCTTGCAACTTGCAGCTCGAGGGCCATTTGGTGAAAGCGTTTCTTGGCGAAGATTCCCGGGGGAAAAGGGGAGTGTTTTTCAGGGGTCCTAATATGAATCTTCACCGTTGCACAAGGGAGGATGTACCCAAGATATATCATAAGATATATCATAAGATATATCATAAGATATACAGTATATATATAAGTTGGGCGTGGCGGTGACCACCAGGATTATTACGTGTTTAGTAAAAGATACCTATACACCTTTATTTGCCACTGTTACGGGGGGCCACACCCAAATGTATCAGTTTATGTATATAAGTTGTATACTAATGATGATATACAGTAGATGCTTACCCTCCCTGAAACATCTGAAGCTCGCCTCTAAAAAAGGATGGTTAGAATACAACTTTCCTATTGGCTTTCGGCTTATTTTCACTCCGACCAGGTAGATCCAGGTAGGCCCCCGAAGATTGGTTCAAAACACCCCCGTCCATCTAGGAATCCAGGCTTTGGAGTTTTTTTCTTTGAAAAAGTGTTGAACTTTTCTCCTTTTTGTTGATGGATTTTTGGAATCTCCTGTAAAACCTTAGGAAACTACCAAACAAGCGACAAATACATACACATAATACAAACACAACTGCTTTTTCTAAGATGAACTCGGCCTGGCAAGTAGAAGCCGAGCCTTTGAGAAGCGTTTGGTGTTCTCGTTTCTCTGATCTTTTCGCCCAGATACCTCTTATCTCTCGAGACCATGATGACAATTGGTTATGGAGTGCCAGATCCATATATGAATGGATGCTGGCAAGGTCCTTTTGTGTCTTGCCGCTTCAATAGATGTTTTCCAACCTTTGATTCGTGAGCTGAATTTTTGGTTGTTTTTCCAGGTTTCAGTTTCGAATCACAAGGTCGATCCTGCGGATTTGGTGTCCAAAAAGGGGAAAAATGGTGATAGTTGGTGGCCTTTGAGTCTAAGGTACTTACAACACAGGTGTTGTTGAACTTGATGTTAAGCGCGATCCTCATTGGTGTTATCTTTCAGGCGAGGACTTCTGGAGATGTTTGAAACCATTCGGGAAATGGTGGGGGGTCCGTTAAAAAAGCACGACTGGTGGGGCAACATGTCTTTAAAGTTGTGGTTTGCAAAAGATCATTTCAGATACAATTTCAATGTTTTGTTTGTGAAGGGACAATTTTTGTTGAAGTTTCTGGAGATTGAACCACTCCGGGGGAAATTCACTTTAGACTTTAGACAGTTTTCTTGTGTGTATGTGTTTTTCCCCAATGTCATTGGTGACCCACTCACGTGGAGGGCAAAATGATCTATCAGGCTGGTGATTCACAATAAATTCTCCCAGCAACAATTGGGTCACAATCCATCCCTGATCATCAGAAAATATCTAGTAATTGCAGATCCAACATCATCGAATAATCATCAAAGCAATATGGAATTGAGAAAAAATCCCCAAAGGTTTATAGCGCCGCTACAGACTTCTAAGTCTAGGGATGTCCAGGGAATCGACACACTTGACCTGAAAATCACCGAAGGGCATTGCACGACCACAGAGTCGGGCCTGCACGATCCTTTGTAGTCAGAAGGCCATCATCAGAATCTGGGACTGAAAGCGAATCTGGTAGGGTTTTTTGTGGTTCGGGGGGATCTTGGGGGTGGGAAAAATCGGGTGGCACAAGGTTGATGGAATTTGCCAACAAAAGCCTCATTTTTACCGCAAGATTCGCATGATGTAAGTGCTCAAAATCACTTAGTATCCAATTTAAGCTGTGGGTGAAGACATTAGCCATTATCTTGAAAAGTATAGCTCCGCATTTTTCCAGTAGGTTTGTCCAACCAAGTTTCCACATGTCTTGGCTTTCAACCGCCTCCTCCCAATGGTCTTTTCTGCACATCAGGATGTATTGATGGAGCTTACTACTTCATGTTCAGAGTCTGTGATCTCCGCTCCCAGCATGCGCTGGTCGAGCCCCACATTCGCTGTTATTGTGTAGAACAGAGTGATATCCGAGGCGCGCCGTACGGCGCGTAGGGTTTGGTAGTTGAGGGGTGAAGAGTTGAGGTGTTTTTTTTTTTCTGCCGGCAACAAAAATGCCCCCCCCACTGATGACATTTCAGGTTTTGAAACAACGCAGATGAGGCTCTTGCAACCTGATGATGAGTTGCTAGTCCTTGAATTTCCTTGGGGAGGGTGGATTGCAAACAGAGTTTCTCCGTAAAGCCCCAAAGGTCAAGGAGGGAATATGTAGCTTTTTTGGCTTGAGATGTTTGAGTAGATGAAGCTGGCCAGCATTACCATCACACCAGAAGCTGTAGAAAGGTTTGAATTAATGAAATGAAACTCTGAATGATGGTGAACCCGAGCTATCCTTTGTAGCAATGTTGAAGCTGTCCCTTTGTGTTGGGTGTTGATGCTGAGTAAAACAAGGCTGGCATTATCGCATAGGGAAATGACCTAACTTGACTGATATTTTCATTTGGGTTGAAACCACCAACTAGTAGTTTATATACTCTATGTTTCTGTATAACAATTGCAAAAGATGATACTTGGACGCACAGTACAAACACTCGAAAACCCATCCAATGTGAAGGTGTGTTGTTTCGCTTCACATTTCAAGAATGCGATACCGTGATTTTACAGACCAGCTCTGAGGCTAGGGGCCACCTTGCTTCTTTCGATGCCCAGAAACTTTGCTGGCAAAAGTTTGGTTGTTAGTTTTTTTTGTTTGGTGGGGAACTTTTTTGGTGTAGTCCAATTTGCAAAAACAAATCTCACACCCCCCAGCCCCCAAAGAAAAAAAACAACAACAATGCTTCGGAAGGCGCACCCGATCCGTGAGGTTTTGTGTTGGAAAGATGGGATGAATGTATGTAACAAAATTTTGGATGCAAAGTTTTGGGTCCCAAAATTTGGGGCAGGTGTGCCTTGAGCTGTCCAAATTTGCCAGTAATCGTCACCAACTGGACTATAATATTTTTAGTGGATTCCTATAAACCTTCATTTGTCACTGTTGCTGGAAAGAGAATGATGCCGGGTATGCCCTTTTTTTTCCACCAAGCGGGGGTCTCAGGTTCAAAATTGATAGATATCTAATCTTTTAATGCTGATGAAAATGGTTTTCTTTTATTATCATGGAAACTTTACTAGGACTGATCTGTATGTATCAGTCAAATGGCATCAAAGGATGATTGCGGTTATCAAATCCAGAACATCAATATGTGGTTGATTCCTATGCCATCCTGAAGCGACTATAGAAGCCCGAAAGGTGGGAGATGACCACAAGGGTAGGAGCACTATATTCACCTCTCAATGTCATGCTTAAGTCATGCTGTTTGGACGTTTGGAAACCGGGAGGGGGCCAACAAAAATTTTAAGGTTTCAGGTTTCAGGAATATTTGTTTAAAAGGATTTTGAGTAAGCCATTGATTTAGAATCTTCAATGTTTTTGGTGTTGAGTGAAGGTTTGGGATATGCTGACACTCAGCAAATCAGCAAGTGCATTGGACGTTCAAAGATCTTAAAAGATTAATACAAAAGACTCTTGGATATTTGGCCACAAATTTCTCAAAATCTCACTTCACTAAACAAAAATCAGTGAACCAATCTCGCCCAGTTCTCAAAAGGGGTCTGGTACGGGTACTTAATCCCGTACCATGCGACGATTGTTTTTGTTTACCTACATGAAACCCAGCAAAATCAACCAACAAATACCCTCTCTGAAACTAACATAGCCCCTGAAAATTGATGGTTGGAAGATGAGTTTCCTTTTGGGAATGCCTATTTCCAGGGGCTATGTTAGTTTCAAGGAGTGTAGATCGGTAAATATAAGGGTTCGTCCCGTGGATGGGCCATGGGTTTTGATGATTTTGTGATGGCTTCAAGCCCTACCTTGGGAGGAGTCAAAAACCCACACCTCACAGGAAGGCATGCGGTCCCTTGTGTGGCTTTAAGATAATGAGTTAAGGTTATGCCGCTATGCCCTATTTGAGAGAGGTTCCAACAAAACAGTTCCATCCAAAAACAACGAAACATCCTAAAACAACATCCTCTATTTACAATTTTCAGGAGCTTGCTGCTAGCAAAAAAACATCATATTTTGCTAAACATGTCGTTGATTTTTGTATTTTTTTAAATCATCCATCCATCCATCCAACCATTTGGGTGTTTCCTTAACTGGTGGGTTTCCCCCCATTTCACACCCCAAAATGCTCATTTTTCGTAGGAAAACCCCCATGGTTGTTGGGGAACCCCCCCATCCAACATCCATGGCACCTGAGGCATCGTGGTTCATCGTATCGATGCCTGGAGTCCGTTGGCACCACATCGTCCTGATCTCTTCACCCCCAGCGTCGGACTGCCCGCGGTGTCGCCCTGCACGGCACCCTTGCCACACATCCATTCGGCCTTACCGAAAGCGCACAATGTGGCAGCGTTAATCGGGAAGGACAAGGAAGGAACAGAGTCTGATCAACCCATTGCTTTCAGAGAAAGGTCAGGATGGGGGGGTGGGGTTGGGTGGCTTTTGGGGGGGATGAGCTGATGAGTTTAGAGGTGAAGATTGGGAATAGGGAAGGTGACAGCTGAGGGTAAGGAAGTGCGAATTATATTTAAAGAAGAGACATCTGAGTTGAGACTTTTGATTTGTGTTTAACCAAACCCAGCGTGGATCAAAAATTACTGTAAAAATATAAGATGAATATAGATAAGGCCTATCATGAAAGACAATGGGTTTCCCCCCGTGTGTTTTTTTCCTCCCACGTTTCGAAAGGAGGTGTGTCACCGGGGCTCCAAAAATGGTGGAAACTTTCATACCAACGCCGATTTGGCGCCAGGTCAGGCACGATATCCACCTTTGGTTCATGGAAAGGCGGCTTTGAACGTCAGACCAGTCGCATGGCGTAATTTGGGGCCTGTTTTTTGGAGTGAAAAAATGGAGTCGGGATTTTTTGGGAATGAAAGTGATGATGGGTCTGTTTTTTTTCAAATAAGTCTGTCTGGCTGCCAACGAGTTGATTTTGAGAGATTTCTAAGCCAGGTGGGCAAGAGTAAATTTGCAACAGTGGGTAGAGGAGATTTGGGGAGATTTATACCATACCCACCAGTGAACCCACCTTTGGTTAAAAGGAAAATCATCGACTCAAAAGGATACGATGATCGTTCCCTGTAGGGGTAAGTGTTTTTTTTGTTCAGGTTTTCTCGTTCCAATTTGAGGTGAGGGTGCACCATCTTCAGCATCTGTGAACAGGTTCGCCAGGGCCAGTAGTAGAAGCTTGGCATTGAAAATATCTATCTCATCGTTTTTTGCTGCACCTTTTTTTTGGGGGGGAGGGTCGGCAAGGAGATTTGCATGTTTTTAAAAAATCATCAACAATGGATGAGCAATGAAAGGATTGGCCATTGGGTATTTTTCAAAAAAATCTACAGACACACCTGGATTCGGAAAACAAGTTGCTGTTAATTTCCAGCAACTTGACCCCCAAAACCAGCCCACAGTTGCTCCAAAAAAAGGGTACTTTCCTATGTTTTCCAGGAAGCTCATTTCTGAGCGATTTTTGAGGAAAATTTGGAACTTGGAGGCTCAGAAGCTTCCATTTCTCCATGTATTTGCCAGAAGTGGTTTCATAAAGGCAGCAAAATCAGTAGGGTGAAAATGAATGGAAATCATATCTTAGAGTCTTAGAGATCCTAATAGAATAGGTGATACAATTTACATAGTAAGTACTTGTAGGATTGATACAATCTGTAGGGTTGATTAAATCTGGTGTTGACTATTTGTATCAACGGAAGCTCTGAAGGTTTGCCAAACGAATTTGCCGCACTCGAAAAAATCGGTCAAGACTTGAGGCAACGCCCTCCAGAGTGCTACAAAACCTCGAGAACGCGGCGAAGGTGTGGGGTTGGCTTTGAACATTCACCATTGCAGTTCAACACACCTGACGCACTGGTGTTGAACTTCATGGTTCATTGTAAGAGTCTTAGTCTTAGTCAAAGGAACTTTAGGGCCCAAATAGATATATATCAAATGTGTTGAAATGTTCAAAAAAAACAGATGCACATCACTGTTTTTTGTTTGTTTTTTTCTCAAAAGTCTCACCCCCGGGCCCAATATCCCCTTCCCTCAACATCTGAATTTTCCGTGAATTTTCCAGGTCCCAAACTTGGGGTGACGCCGGTAGCAATCGGCTCATATCTTAATAGTAGTCAAGATCAAAAACATCATCTTGATGGTGGTTCCAAATATTTTTTGTTTTCACCCCTATTTGGGGAAGACTCCCATTTTGACGAGCATATTTTTCAGATGGGTTGAAACCACCACCTAGATAAATATCCTGAACTCCATAGCATTTCTTGAAGTTTTCAGATGATCTGAAGATGATGTTTTAAGGTGATGATATGGGATGATCAAATTTCCCCAAAAACAAACTTCATGGTAGTAGTCGTTTATATTCTTGACGCTTGTCCTAAGCATTTCTCCGGTACCTTAGAGTCAAAATTAGAAAACACAGCAGTTAAAAGTATATATAGTAAAGGGCCCATGTTTTAGCCAATACATTTAAATTGAACTTGTGCCATCTACCTTTTTTTCAGTTTTTTTCTAAAACGCCACCTTCGTTTATTAAAAAAAAAACGTCCCAAGAATCGCGAATCGGCCGCAAAAGGCTATGAGGAGAACTTGCGTATCCGACGCTGGCCTTGGCCACGGCAACGTCAAGCGAGTAATGAAGTGGGCCAGGGAGACAGCTGTACCTCGATCCGATCACAACGGCAGCAAAGGAAGGTGGTAAGCCGATTATAGCGACCTCACTAGCGACCGAGTTTTTCACCCCCCAAAATGATGGTTTTTAGTAAGGGAGATGGGACCCCGGCTATTTCCAGAAAAAATCGAGGTGATGGGGAAATTTGGAGTAATTTGGCCAGATTATATGGCGAATCAACCAACCAACCTTATGATCAGGGCTTATTAATTAGTATTAAGTGTTGGTTTCCCTTTAGGCCGGCTACTAAAATCTTTATTTCTGGTGGGGGGGGGGGTTGGTTGATGATTAGATTACCCATTTGGGGGGGAAGGAAACACTACAAATGTATGGTAAATTTGAAGGATTTCCCCAGTAGTGCATTGTTTGGGTTGGTAATATGACCTGTGTGGCCTGTCAATTGTCAATCCCTTCATCTTCCAGTTCCATATATTTGGAACCAGGGGTCGATGGTTACCTGATAATTATATTGGCAACTGGAAGCTTGGTTCCAAATAGGGAACTGGAAGATCAGGGGACTCCTTTCTGAAGAAATCACCTTGAGGTTTTTTGAGTTATTCAGCTGCTGCAAGATGGATAGACATGATAGACGAAGATAAAGCAGTCAGAAACTTCATTTCATGGGAATCCCAAAAGTATCTTAACGACAAAAAAGCTACCCCGTAGTTTTTGTGGCATTTTTTCTTACAAAAAAACATCTATGCCCGCCATACGGCCATGATATGCTATGATGCTATGGTAGCCCTCCCAGGCTCAGGGAAAGATAAGAATAAACAGTGGGTGCCCCTTTTGCGTTGCTTGTTTGCTGTACCTAAAAATATATCCTCATATATGCGTATAGTATATTATGTATGTATAAGTATAGTGATTGTTTTTGTACATTCTATAATACGTATGATCATATATATATATATATTAGATGTATCTATATCTATAATTACATCTATCCTTTGTATATACCATATATAATTTTATTGACATTTCGGTTACCTGTTTTCCCATGGTTCGCTTTTTCCCCACTAAGGTGCTTGCCCTACATGTGGACAGACATTCCCCACTGCACCTTGGAGAACCATACAGAAGCTGTTTGAAAGCTTGTGTGTATCCAACGATGCTGATTCTGTTGTATATCATGTCTATACAAATGTATAATGTATATATATATATGTATATTTATGCATATTTGATAGATACTGATTTAAGTAGATATGTTTTTTGTATGACAATCAATATTTATTTAGTGATTGATAAACTACATTGGTTCTGCCTGGTATATAGTGATCGATAAACTACATGGGTTCTGGCTTTTTGAGGGCTAAAAGTCTTGTCCCGGCTGCCAGAAACTCAGAAAAGAACATATGCCACTGGGAGAATCAAACACTAGGTCAAAAAAAGGCATTACTGGGCAAATCATAGCCGAGGTCACCCCTTAAATGTTGCTTTAGTAAGGGAATCCCCCACAAAACGCCTTTAATTCAGGGTAGCTTTTTGGTGCCTAGTATTCAAATCTAGGCTACCTTGTCACATGACCTTTCAAAAGCCAAGCGCACAGATGCTCTTCTTTAGAGGTTCACTCATCCGGTTGTCATGCTGACCAAACTTTTGGATCAATCCGCGACCGGGGTGTGTATGTGTCGCGCTTGGAAAAGCCCATGACGTGCCGTTGAGTGTGCTGCTCCATTTAGAGCGTGGTGACTTGTGAAGTTGTGTAGTATTTCGCTGTCTTGTATTCAGAGCTGGTTGCGAGAGCTTGCGAGCCAAATGGCAAGGGAGCGGAGGCCTGGCAGCGGAAGAAAAAGAAATGAAGAGGGTCACTTTACACATAGTCACGGCCAAAGCCAGGGACCACACACAACAGCCATGAGAATCGCAGACAACTGGGCCACTATCCGCATACAACAGGGATCGTAGTGCTACTGCCTTTGAAAAGAGAGTGCATGTGCTATGATTGCCGTCAGTTGTGCCTGGACTTTCTTCATCTCCAGCTGATTCATGCGGGTTTGATTATTGATTGGGCCAAACTGGTGATTTAGGCCTGCAACTTCAATACTCAGGACAAGGAGTTAGAGGTTCAGCCAAAACTAGAATTGCGGGTGGTTGCCACATGCTAGCTAAACTCCATGCAGTCCATGCGGCTAGCAACTCCATGCAGCAAGACTTGCTTCGAGCGAGCATCTATCCCGCAACGTTCCATGGTTGTGAGCCAACCTTGCCATCCAGCGATGAGTTGTCTCGCATTCGGAGCAAAGTATTTGCTGCACTCCTTGGACGAGCTCCTTCGGCCACTGTGCTCATAAGCTGTTGTGTTGACCTTGGACCCTGAATATTTGGACTTGGGTAAAAATATTCCTCACCGCCAGAAAATTCCTTCATGAAGCTGATCCAGCAACACAGTACTGGTTTTTTCGCATTGCTTTGACCTTGAATGGATCGCTACAGCACAACAAGGGACCTGCAAGCGTGTTTGGGTTCCAGCAGCTTGCCTGGACTATTGATTCAGATGGTATGTTGTCTTTGGCAACCTTCCTCAAATTTCCGATACTCACCATCAGCCACAAACGCCTGATTCGATTTGCCACGCAAGCTTGGATGCAATCGGTGTTGGTTGTGCGCAAGCAGAGATTTGCGCTTCTCGGCTTCCCTGACATGACATTAAACGACCAGTCACGGTTGCTGTGCTGTCCAAATTCCCATGTTATGAACGGAAACATCTTCTTCGTGAACTCTCCCGCTGTTTCCAACTCCCAGAACAACAACATTGGTGTTCTCATGTAAAAGATGCTTGCTGACTATGCTTCTCTTGTCTCGGACTTGCCCGAATCAGGATCCAGTTTCCCGGACTTTACGGATCTTCATGTAAATCCTGATTCGGAACTTTTGGATCTTTCGCAATACCAGCATGGTCATAGGGTTAATGTTGCGGTTCAAAGAATGGTCTTTCAGTTTCAAACCAAAGCCGTACCCGTCCATTGCCGCCATGGGGCTTCTTTTTTTGCTTTGTTGGATTCCATATATGCAACTTGCCTTTTGCACTATACTTTCAGGAGCAGCATCGCCGACTCCGGTCGGGCGGGGCTGATCGCCCGACGTGCGGGATCTTCGGGTCTTGCGCGTCCACTGATCGGGAGAGCCGTCTTGTCTTGGCAGTAGCAGCACACGATTTGCAACGCAAGGTGCTTTCCTCTGCGCGCTCCACCCTGTCTTTGCGCTGCTCTGCTTTTCTTGACTCCGTCTCTTTCCTTTGCTCTTCTTCTCCTGTTTCTTTCTTCCTGTCTGCTGCTCTCCTCTGTTCCTTTCTTCTGCTCTGCTCTCCTCTGTTCCTTTCTTCTGCTCTGCTCTGCTGTTCCTTCCTTTCTTTCTTCTGCTCTTCTCCACGAACCATTTTGGGGGGAATCAAACTTGATGCTAAAATGTATGTGTAGTAGTAGTTTTGAAAGGTTTCCACTGAATAGGTGATATTCTTGATGGAAGAAGTCCTGCACCAGCTGGGATGTACAAAACTTTGTAAACAATGGGATAACCTACCAACTTCAACTGGTGACCGCCAGGTTTCTGAACCATCAACAGTAGTGCATTGTTTGGGGTCGGTGTCAAAAAAATGTTGTGTTTGGAGGCGGAGACTTTGAAATCTCATTGTCGTTATAGTGCTGCTGCTGATGTGGCTGCTGGCATGCCCAAAGAGGCCGCGTTGGAGACGATGGGGGGATAGGCTGCATCACTAAGATAGGTGGAACGTATTGAAACCAAACATGCCCTGAAATGAAAGTATGTGGGAGGGGGGGGTCACGTTTTCTTTTGTCGTTTTTTTTGTTGTGGGGAATTACGCACACATATAAATATATTATATATATATATATATTTTCTTTTATTTCATTGTATGTGTTTTTGTTGTTTTAGGGACTAATCTGAATGCAGCAAGTCTGGCTCTACACTGGAATTGGTGGAAATGTACAGGAAAGCACGTCAAGAGTTGAACATGATGTATCTATCATACCAGCTGGTACTCCATCGGTGCAAAGGATGCGAGTTCCTGGGAAACATGGAAGAATACCGTCGAAAAGGAAAACACAAAACACAACTATATGATATAGGAGGTTTCTTTACCCCAAAATGGTTTGACATTTCAAATATTCACACCGCGAGGTAGGGTTAGATCATTTCAGGGATTCCAATTTCAGGGAAATTAGAAGATCCAGGTTTTTGAAATGAACGGTAAGTTGACAAGAAACGGCTCATACTGTTGATGACTGAAGTTCTCGGCTGGTTTATATCATTGTTTTACATGGTTTTTGGCACAAAAAAATCACGCAATTCGCACCTACCCCTCCAAGCCGCCAGCCAGGAATAAACTTTAGTGGATGCAATGGGTGGTTCATGTCATAAACCTTTAAACCAGTCTTCCTGCAAGCGTAGCTTTGCAGGTAGGTTAGGCTAGTTAGGATTCCTATGATAAAATCTGATTTCCATCCCCGAGTCCTAGCAGCCATCAGGCATGTCATAAAGAGTTGAGCGCCAAAGAATTGGAAAGACTCAGCCATCGTGTCTTCGACACATTGGATGTGGGGAGATGGGAGGAAAGATCTTTGACCGTTATATAAATGTTTCGGGGGGTCTCCCAAGATTCCCCCGCTGAAATGGTGATATCGATTTGAATCTAGAAGTTTTGAGGTGCACCGCAAAAAATGGGAAGATAGAGAGAAGTCAAGCTAAGCCAGAAGACATTTCAAAACAGGACATTAGAATGATCTTGATACACCCTGGAAAATTTAAGGGCTGGAACCTAAAAAATCGGAACGTCATCTGAACCAAGCCTCCAGCATTTGTGGGTTCCATATTCATTTTTTGAGGGTGTAGAATCTTCGTAACACATGAGTTTGTTGGATTTTTTTTGGTTGACTTCAGACCCCTCTTGACCAAGAAAGTAGGGGAAAATTTCAATCTTAAGAGCTGGGTTACCTTATTTTCTGTTTTGGGCTGTGTTTGAAGTTGCCAAAAAAGGTACAACATCCTTGTTTCGTGGTCATGCGTTTCGTGATAGTGTCAATTCATTTTTTGGACACGTCAATGAGAATGATACGATCTTATTCAATTGTCAAAGAACTTCCTGAGATTTTTATACTTGAGTCTGAGTCACAGCATACTCCCCAGTTAAGCACCAATCAGTTTCAGGATGTGTATCTAGGGGTACATTTTCAGGATGCCAATCAGTTGTGGATGGTTGTCAAAGCTGCATCTAGAAGCAGTGATCAAGACCCTGGTGAAATCTTTGTAAGGGAGGTTCCCCTTATTTCAGGGAAATCTAGGTTGGTGAACTATTCTAATTTGGCCAGAAAAATTGAAGACATCAATTTTTAGAACGGGAACCGTTCGCCACTAAAATGGCTGTTTCATGATCATTATCATTATTTTGTCAAATTTGAGTGTCTTTGTTGCGAGGCTTACTGACCCTACAACATTAGAGTTTCGCATTCCAGTAGGTCTTTAAAAATCAAGACCTATAGACAGGCCCGTGAATCTGCAGGGGGAATAAAGTACTCCTACATACTAGATACTACTATATAAGGCTACTATGGTGTTGAACACTTTCTCATCTCAATTGTTTCAGTACTGTCGATAAAACCCAATGATTACCCTTTTCTCCCACAGTCATGGTGGAAAAAATTAGCCCAAAAATGAATCCGGAAACTAATAATATGGGAGGTATAGACCCATTTTCCACTGGTTGCCATGATTGTAGGAAGAGTACCCTCCAGGAAACTAACATATCCCCCAAAAAATGGCATATTTGAAGATGATTTCCACCTTTTGCCCAGGTGGGATATGTTAGTTTCCTGGAGGGTACACTATCCGCTATCAAAGTCTGACAAGTCATGAATCTTTGGCCCCCGAAAGGAGATCCGACAAAGCCTGAACTCAGCTCCTCGGCGAAAAGTCAGATGCTGGAATTTGACCAACCCCGAAAAACGAAGCCCCCAAAGTTCGAAGTGTCCGAAACGACATATAGGGCGTGTGTCGTCCCTAAAAAAGGGGGTGCGTTTGGGAAAAAACAAAAAAACTCACCAAAACTCCGTGCTGTACGAAGAGGATTCGGGACTTCAACGATTCCCTTTTTTTTGGTGGCGGATCTGATCCACACATTTTTGTTCATTTTTGTTCATCGGTTTTTTCGTCGGTGTAAGTGAGTGATGGATCGAATCATCTCAAATGGTTTTGTTCAGAGGCGCCTACCTTTCCAAGTGCTACAAAGAGGTTTGCCCGATTTGCCGGAGATTTTGCTGCAAAGAGATGTACCCTTCCTCCCATAATCATGGAAGTGGAAAATTACCCGTCCCCTGGAAGATGAGTTTCCTTTGAGATGTAGGGTAATTTTCCACGTCCATGATTATGGGAGGAAGGGTAAATGGCATATTGTTTTTTAAATCTGTTTTTCTACTCATTTTTGACATGTAAGATGAGTCCATGATATTTCTTCCGAGACGAGACTTCGAGACTTCTCATTTGTGCATATGTGTGAAACCTATCACAACATCTTTGTTGCTTCAAGATATCTCAAATTTTCGACATTTCTAAAGGTCCAAGACCTTTTCCGCCCTTGCACTTGTAAATATCCCATGACTTAGCACTTTTTGGTGGATTTTTCAACATCAAAAAAAGTTGTTTATTTTTCGTATGTTTTGACTGAAAACGAAAATTCCCTCCAAAAAGGTTGGCATGCCAACTTCTCACCACCCAAAACTTCCCCCCAACTCCACCGAAAACTTCACGAAAAAAGACTTGGCAGGTCGTGGTCATCGTGGAAGGAATTGAACCCACCACTTCTGCAACCCTGCAAAGTCGGCATTCATATTTGGTGACTGGGTCCACGGATTTTTGCAAACCCAAAACAGATGGGTTGGATGGTAAGAGACCGTGGGATGAGAGGGTGGGATTTTTTAGGATTTCAGGTTCGGAAAAAAACGTGTTGGTGTTTGATGGATCACTGCAGGTATAAATGATATTATGTAGAAGGAACGGTGGATTTCAAAGATTTTGCACATTCCAATGTGATACGATCATTGTTTTTTTTGGTGTATTGCTCAATCACCAAATCAGCGGAAACCATGTAAGAGCGATATGTCAATTTTTTAGACCCCAGTGTTTGCAATGATCATTACATCTCGTGAATTCTATGCATCCAACTGAGCATGATTTGCCCAACTGCTAGGAGAATCATGAATTTTATTGAATTTTTACTTTTCGACTTTGAACATGGCTAAACCAGTATAAACTTGACCTTTTTTGGATAATCATCTCTTGAGACACGAGTAATAGCTTCGGGGAGAAGGTTTTTTTTTCTGAGTTTTAACAATGAATTGATACCGTTGCATGCTTCAGAAATCAGGCCATCCCCTAACCGCCTGAGATTGATCTCAAAAACAGGTCTAGTAGTGGGATGGATTTTGTTGTTTTGCCAGACTGTTGATGGTTTTTCAACATCTTCCCACCACTTGGGATGCCAAAAAACCCCGTAAATCATGGGATAACCTACCAACCTCAACTGGTGAGACTCCCAGGTGGGACCACCTGGGTCTGAAAACACCGACACGGTGCGGCCTTCGGCCTTCTGCGGGATATAGGGATTTCCGGGGGGGGTGAGGTTGGAGGTGGTGCTCATATATTTTTTGATGGATGTTGGTGCCGAGGTTGTTGGTGTTGATGGTGGTTGTTTGTGTTGATGATGGTTGTTGGCGTTGAGTTGAACTACATTGAATTGAATGATTTCTTCCATGCCATTGGATTGACCTCTTCAAATGCCCAAGATCTGTGACCCAAAATCCTCCAAAAGGCCTGGGATATGGACTTTGTGGACTGTATCATGGTACCTGATGGGGAGGTGCGATTCGAAACGTCCAAAATCTCCGTGGAATTCGGCTGATGGTGCAGTGTGAGCAATCATCCAAGGTTTAGGTGATTTGCTGTACAAGAGGAGGGTAACAAAAAACGCCACTAGCTACCTCCATGAGGTTGAATGTGAAACCCTTAAAAAAAAGCTGAAATGCTTTTTTGACTATTTCTTGAAAGACTTTTGTTCAGCTTCAAGCAGTTGAACTTGGGGATCAACAAAAAGTGTTCCTTGAAATTTCCAAAGAAATCCTTGGCGAATCCACGGATGGAAGAGTGAAAACTTCGAATCCGAACCATCCCACCGAACCCCCCACTTTTTGTGGAGGGGTTGTTCCGTTTCAGCCGGCTATGTAACCACCATGACCTTTTATGATCTTCATGGTGAAAAATACCCACGTCTTCCAGTGGTGGGATATGTTTTTCCTTCCCCGGGAGGGTAACTTGGAAACTTCTTTCCAGGCCAAGGCTGGTGGCCTCGGTGTAGATTTGGGAAGGTTCCTTGGGTTCGGCCATCCATGGCACGCACTGCTGGCAAGGATGGCTTGCCCCAGAAATTTGGGCAAAAAAAACCAGTTGAGGTTGCAGATTTGTCCCCAAACAGATGTTCGGTAACTACGCTTGAACCAGGGTTTGGCGGCTTGACTCAGGATTTGGATGTTTTTGAAACCCGTCGCAATGGGATAAAACTACCTCAACCATCAACAGTATTATTAAAAGTATGGCCACTATATTTTACAGAGGTTTTAGCACCATCCAAAAGGTGGTTGTTTTGGATTTCTGAACCATCAACAGTAGGTTGGTAGTCGTTTATGATTCATTGTAGGATCTACATTTGCTTTAAGCCTAAAAGAGTTGCATCGTTGATTTGGGGGAATTTCATTATTTGATTTGGGGTCAAGTCATCATTACGCTAATTAGAAAACATCCAACCATATCCAACCATCTTAAAATTGTTTAAATGGATGGATGTAAGTAAATATTATAGAATCGTCCTTAATATGGATCCGTCATGGGTGGTGTTTTATTTTTTCAGATGTTTGTGTTGTGAGAAGAAGATGGATACAGCTTATTTGTCTGGGCATATCTTAGATTAGCCTTATTCCCTTAGCTCCTTTGAGTTTAGTGGGATTTTATGCCAAACCGCAAGGTTTTTAACCCACCTATTCCGTACAATTTCAAATAAATCTTCACCATTCGTGGCATTTTGCCAATTGCCTGCCGTGACTCATCTAGGTGGGAAGTCGTGGTTTGCATGTTTCGCTGTTGTCGGTACCTTGTTTTTCACTAACCTAATTGAATGCAACCCCATTTGATTTTTTCACCCAGTTGATCGATGTTGTGGTTCTGGGACACATATTGTTGCCCTGAACTCACCTGTCACACAATGTGACATGACAGCCGATGATGTAACCCACTAAGAGTTTAACTTTTAGCAGGGGACCTAATGGTTGCCATGTTGTATTGTTGCAACTTTGTAGTTGAAGGATCTGGTGGACTTCTGGATTTTTGATGTCTCAGTCACCTATATATGAAGTGGTAAAAGTGCGGTGGAAAAACCTAAAATGAACGGGAAAGGAGACTAACAACCCCTTAGTTCTGAAACAAAAAGCCTCCCTGAAACTAACCGTTCGCCCCCTGAAAATCAAATGTTGGAAGATGAAGTTCCTTTTGGGAAGCCCTCACTTTTGAGGGGCGAATTACGATAGTTTCAGGGATGGTATCCTGATCCCCCTGCAACTCAGGTTTCACATGCTTCAACGTGTAGATGATGCAGCCTGAGACTGCGACACTTAGCAGTTGACCCGAATGGGTCAACATGTTTCCTCCACCACAACAGAATCATCCAAGATGTGTGCGGGTTGCTTATATAAATTGGATAGCAATGTGACAACCAGACTTGATGTTTGAGCGACTTTCATTGTGTGTGGAAGGGATCAGTTTTTTTTAAGTTGGAACAGTTTTCCCACCAGTCAAGGGAAGAGTGCAAGTAAAGTGGCACGTCCCGGCCCAGAGGATCTTTGGTCTCGATTTGATCTTGTTGGGAGAATGGTGGTGGACACTGTCGAGCCTGCTTCTGATAGGTATGGTACTGTTGATGGAAGAAATCCGAAACAACCACCTTTTGGATGTAAAAAAAACCTTGCAAATCATGGGATAACCAACCTCAACTGGTGAGTTGATCCCCGGATTTCTGGTTACCATCCAACCAGTATGAGGTTATCCCTGGGAATAGTTCCTCCCCCCCCTGACCAACCACCGGACCTGTGGATGGCTCCTGGAGACCCCTTCACTTTCCACAACTTTTGGAGCGAACAGGAGACTCGACGGGGGGATTTTTTGGTTGGATGAAACCAGGTCGTTTCACGACAAATACTTTTCGAATGGATTATTTTTTCTGTGGAAAAAACATGAAAAAATATCTCCCAAATACCAAGTACACAGATTTTTGCAGGGTTTTTACACAGGTTTTACACAGGTTGAAAACTGACAGGTTGTACAGGTTATACATAAATTATACAGGTTAATACGAGTTACACAGGTCATACAGTTATACACCCTTAGCTTGTTGAACGGCTGAAAAAAATATGCTGTTGAACCTGAACGGCTGGGAACATCATTTCCAGTGCCTTCCATCTAGGTCCCATAGTTTCCAGGTAACACTTGGTTGTGAGAACCCATGCCTTGCTTGGTTAATTGATGATATGTAATGATGGCCCCAAGTTTCACAAAAGGACACATCCTAATCCTCCACATTTCTCAAACTTTGCTTGTTTTTTGGTGTACAAACTTTAAAACCCTCTGATGGACCAAAGGGCCGCTTTGCGCATCCTGGGCTTTGCGCCATCCTAAATCGTTGAAACCGCGATCATCGCGTGACGACCTCTTGCGCAGCTGGATTCCCATGGATTTGCCTTCAGGGAGGGTGGCCAAAAGCTCTGGGGTCACAAACCATGGTGACTATGTACTACTGGGATGTCCTGCTGGTACTTAGTAAATTTTTCATAACCCCTATATAAGTAGGTTATAAGTCCCCTAAATGGGTTATAAACCAACTTACTGACTAGTTACTAACTTCCATGGACACCCTAGTATGTTATGTTATGTGAAGGATGGACATTATCCTGATGTCCCAAAGCAGTGTAATTCAATTCGCAAGGATCGTTTTTAGCAGAACCAATGGCAGGAAAAAAAAGCCCCTTCTTGCACAAAAATCACCTAGCGATAGTTAAAGTATGGAAAATTGTTGATTTTTTTCGTAGGAAAAACCTCACAGTTTTCAAGGGTCGATGCTGAAAATCTCACCTCTAGCAACATTTGTCACGCTCCCGCGGGGTTCATGACCTTGGACCTTTTGAAAAGCCTGTAGGATTCCGCCGGCAATAAAGCGACCGAACCGGTAGCTGTTCGCTGCTAGAGAAAAGTGCTGTTGGACAAGAGTGGTCGCGAAGGTAAGCAGAAGTTGTTTGAAACATCAATCTATTTTACATGACATATGTACATCCCAAGAATGACATCAAGACAACAGTTTGTCGGTGAAGAATGGGTCGGATTTACTATGATCCCTATTGTTTATAGATGTTGATAGTTGATTGTGCAACTGTTTGCTTGTTTGCTTGTTTACTCGTTTGTTTGTTTTGTTCTTTTATGTTCTTTTGAAATCCCAACGTTCAATGGCACACTGGGTTCCCACCCATGCTGGACGCGGTAACTAGCAAGCAGCGAAGTGCAGAAAGAGGTCTGCGCAAGTTCAGGGTGATGTTTGATGCCAGCATTTCCTACAGGGGGTTAATTCAATTGAAGACTCATAGACTCATGGGCGTGGCATCCTCAACATCTTGATCCCCATGAAGCCAAAGCAGAGCTAAGTTGATACATGTTTTCTATTATTCCTGAATCGGAAGGTGGATTTGTTGGCAGATGACATCACTTTTCCCTATTGCCGAAGCCAACATCATGGCAACATTTGTTTTCCAAGCCAAGATGATTCTTGTATAGCAGGAACATTGCCCAACCTGATCTTGAAAAAAAGGAGTTTTTCTTGTGCAAGAGCCAAAAATAATTGAAAGTAGAAGCAAAGTCCAGAACCGTTTTCTTCAGATTGGGAACACCCAACCCTTCCCGACATCATTCAATGTTTTTGGTGGTTGATTTAAGCAAAATGAAACATCCTATAGGCCCTTTGTTCTTTTCTTCTGTCACATCACCATCCGAAAATCCCCACCGTTTGCTTGAGGAATATTTCACCTACCAAGGCTACCTCCGGCGGACCAAGGGTCACAGCGAAGGGACAGAAACAAGGGGACTTGCGTCGGACCAGGCGGGACCTGCGAGGAGCGAGTTTCGCCGGGGTGGGGATGGGGACGATCTTCATAACGAATGTCTGGGTTCCCTTAAACCTTAAGAAGGCCGGCTATTCAACCCTTATTTCTGAAGGGGAGTATGTTGGGGGGGGTAGGTTGACCAGCCATAACTAGTGGCGAAAAAGTGATTTGTGACCTACTTGTACCTCTATAGATGTCATGTTGTTTTTATTTTCCCCCCAGGTTTTCCCTCAAGTACTTGTGTATAAATACCAACGCGCTTTACCCCGAAAATCCTAGAAACATGAATCTAACCATGAATCATTGAAAACTTCCTCAAAAAGAAGTCAAGTCTAAGAGTCACTCAGGTTTTTTTTTCGTGATTTTTCATTTCGGGCTCTCTAGGAATTCGTGATAGATAAAACAATCCCCCCAAGAAGGACCGGGACCCGCAAAGGATCCCCCAAAAAAAATTTCCTCCACCAAACGGCGCCTCGCGGTACCTGACGACCAGGTATCAAGGACCGACCAATCCAAAGGCGAGCAATCTCAACAGTTTGTTACGCCAGGGGACCTGGGGAAAAGTTTTTCAAAAAACAAAAACGGCTGGGGGGAAAAACACCGAAACGATTTTGCCAAAGAGAAAAATGCTGGTGATTTGAGTGATTTTTACTGGATTTTTTTTTTAGTCTTTCTGGCAAAAAATGCTTGCTGTTGAAGTGTTTGGATGTTTCTTGAATGTAGAACGTCCAAGAATTCTAGTGGATGAATTTGTATTGGTCCTGGAATCTAGGACGTTGGTGTATGTACATGTTTTATATGTTACATCTCTATGCAAGTAGGTTATCCAAAGAGCTGATAGAATGCTGATAGAATCTTTTTTGTGAAAGACTGTCACGATTGTGGTCGATGTCGAACCGGCTTTTACAGACGATTGCATATCCAAAATGCAATAGAATTGAACGAAAACACCCAGGCAACGATGTAGTTTTTGTATTGGTTGTCCTGTATGTATTCTTGAATTCCAGTCTTACTCCAGTCTTACTGATACTGTTTCGTTTCTACGTCTACGTTTGCAACTGACATCTTTCACGCGCAGCTTTATCATCAGTGCATTATCCCATCCTTTGTGGGTCCAATTAAATGCTAGACATGAAAATGAAAGCTGTAAAAGAGGAGATTCAGAATTTGGAAGCCACGACTTTTTGCAAACAGACCAAGAAAACTTGCAACATAAGAGAATCTTTCAATATCTTTCATGTGATTTCCAAAATTGGAAGGATTTCCTCCAAATCATGTCCAATCCTGTTTTTTTTTCAAGAGCTTCCCAGCCCTTCGGCCCAAAAATTCGGCCCTTGGAAAAAATAATCTTCCGCTTCCCCAAATTAACCCGAGGGCCAGTGACGCCGCCACCAAAGGTTCCGGTGCGGATGCCCTGGGGTTTTGATGGTGTCAGCAAACCCGGAAGGATGGTTTTTTACAAGACGAAGCCGCCTAGTCGAGTTTCAGAAGTTGTTCTGGGGTTTGAGAATTATCACAAAAGTACCTCCCCGAAAAATGAACATATTCCTCCTGAGCAAGGACCAGCATCAAAAAGGAAAGGATTGTCTTCCTGTCCCATCATTTTTTGAGTATCCTCTAAGGTCGTTGTTTGACGAAAAAGATTGAGGTAGACAGCAAAGTAGCACAGTGTTTTTACATGCGAATCATGTGTGAGTGAATTGACCCTGGGTTGGGCCATGATTTTGGAGTGCGAAAGATGTGTTTTTGGGTGTATATAAATTGGTGTAAAGTCCTTGGCCCCCTTGGCACCAGCCAAAATAGTCTATTAATCTTTTTTTAAAAGTTGGGTTCGGTTTGAACACCACAAACGAACATAGAACATAAAGTATGGTCCTTAACCACGTACGTGCAACTGTATATATTACAGCATGATTACACATAATCATTATATGATATATGATAATGTATATATATATATATATAAATAGACATCTAATATCTTGTTCCGACCTTTTTAAGATGTGTATTTTAGTGGCATTTTTGGGTGCTTCCGGTGTTTCCCATATATGAATCTACCGGGCGTTTCCATCAGACTCCAAGCATCGCAGACTCGCCCAACGACACCACGGCGACCCAGCACACCATGCCGACCGGTGACACCTTGCAATGAGAGGTGGGAATTGCAACCCATGGTGGTGAAAAGAAACGGAACCTCCCCCCCCCCCAAAAAAAAATGATGATCTGGAACCTGAAAGATTAATATGGAACCGATTGAATGATGGTCTGGAAGATGGTTTTCCTTTTCAATTGGCTGATTTTTAGGTTCCATGTGATTTTCTTCCGGGGTGTAACCCATGGTGAAAAGTAAGGGAATCCCCGAATCCCCCTCCCAAAATGCTCAAAGAATTCAGGTTTCAGGAATTCTTTGTAAATTTTGCCCCAGCATTTTTGAGGATTTGAAGTTTTGAAGTTTCAAAAAAACAAAAAAACACATCCTTTTTTCAAAGCAGCGAGAACCACCGACAACGAAACAAGTTTTTTGCAGCAGTGCACATGTCTAAAAGCATCTACTGGCTCTGTATCTAAGTGCTGCGTATCTCATGTCTATTGTCCGAAGGTTTCAGTCCCCATTTTTTTTTTCCATTCTGTTCATCTCAGTGTTTGATGGGAGGGAGGTATGTTTTTGGCACTACTTCAAAACTTGACAGCAAAAGAAACATAAAAAGCAATTAACACTACTACTTCAAGGGGGTGAGTGGCCAAAAAAAACTCCAGCCAAAACGTCGATTCGCCAGGAGCTAGTGATTCGCCGGGCCGCCGTTTCACCGATGGAGGCCCACAAAGTCATGGGCCTCCTCACGCATCGCGCCACAGGGTGCCGTTCCAACGAGCCATGTTGCCGTTGCGAAAAAAAAAACGCTGACAGGTACCTAAAATGGAGGCACTCACCTATGTAAGTAGTATGTAAGTCCTATGTAAGGGAATCCCTACCCTCTAAACAGCCTTATAAGGTTCAGTACCTCCAAACTAGGTACCTGAATCCTCTGGTGATCATGTGGATGGTCCAAGGAATGAAGTGTTACATGCAGCCATTCTGACTAGGATCGACATGGCATTTCCCTAACAAAGTGGGTATTCTGCGATCCAAACAGATTGAAGCAGTTGAATGATTAAGTCATGTGCAAGAATTTTCAGTGAGAACCACGACTCCAAGCAATGTCTCGAAGCCTCAAACAGTGATGTACACAGGCACCAGTCACATCATAAACATCAACATCCATCCTTGGATAGTTTTTACATGATCAGTTATCAGAGTAAAGTTTGTTGAATAAGCCATTTCGGCAAGGTTTGCCAATGTTTAGTAGAACTAGATAACTCACATCATGAAATGAGTGCCGCAACATGGTGGGGGTGCTCAGTGGACTTCTTCCGTCGAAACGAACATGGAGAGATGGCAGGGGGTCTTAGACATGTATAGACAACCTATGAAGGTTGAGAACCCGTTTTCATCATCTGCTTCAGATGTTAGGTCCCCACCAATACTCAACTGACATCATGCTTCCTGAAGATTGTCGTTTGACGATGCCTCGCCTAAGACCCTGGCCATTCCAGACGGTGAGATTGACTGCGCTGCAGCTTTATGGTTGTATCTTGGCTGATCAATCCTGCGAATCTACCACCTCTCAGGAAATTTCAGGCTATATTACAAACGGGATCGTTGTTGGTTAAACCGTCAGGATACGGCCTTATTTCCTGGGGGGGGTCCCCATTGCGGGGGGTATCCTTCAGATTCCCATTATATACCCATACCATCCATCCATGGGACGATTGTATATTTACCTACATGAAAAACCATAAAAATCAACCATTCATGTAGGGACATATACCGTTCGTCCCATGGATGGTATGGAGGAAAATTATACACAACTTTAGGTGAAAGATAGTCAGGTGACATCACTCCAGAAGGTAAGTTGTATAAATTTGGCCTAATTCTTTTTCCTCCATCATGTTTTTTCGACCAAGGAATTATTTTTTGAAATTATCTTGCCAAAAGAAACTAGTGATATATACCATATTCGAATTTTAGATTATTTACCATCTTCTTTTAAGACTTGTTTATGATGATTTTACCATAGGTTTATCCGCATATAGTCTAGCTGGTAGGGGAGCCTTTTGAAGCCATGGTGGTATCCCATATGCCTAAAGTTTTCCCGCATGTCATAGGGAGTGATTTGGTACTACCAAGCGCTACCAACGACGGCTACCTGGCAGTAAGATACCTACAGGAAATGTGTGAATCGTCTCACACCCCCTGAAAAGCTACCAGTTCGCCTATCAAATTTGGCCATCCCAAAAAGACATTTCATTTTCCAACCATGGATTTTCAGGAACGAAAATCTTAGTTTCAGGGAGTGTGTCACACATCTTTACACCTCCTAAAAAATGACGGGGTTGGACCCTGAAGGGTAAGAATTTCGGAGATTGAAATGTTCTTTGGGATATTTTGATTCTTAGTGGAATGGAATGGAAAATCAAATGAACATCATGATTCCTACTGTAGGTTCCATGATTCACGAAAATCTTCAATGAATGCATGACTTGTTCCCCAACAAAAGATGTGGTAAATAGAAGGGAAACCGACACCAAGAAAGGCCTGAACATTAAGGTTGGCGAATTATCATGAAGTATCATGGATTATCATCGTTTACCTTGGGATGCTCCTTTCACCCTTGAAAGCCTTGGGATGCTCCTTTCACCCTTGGGATGCTCCCTTCACCCTTGTGAGGCAAAGGTTAAGAAGTGAGGAACGCTTACCAGAAAAAGGCGTTGAAGAAACTGGGGAAAAAGAATAGTCCTTGTGAAAGGGTACAAACCTAGGGTGGTGGTTTTACGTATTTTGTTGTTTGATCCTTATTTGGGGAAATGATCCAATTTTACTGATATTTTTTCAGATGGGTTGAAACCACCAACTAGAGACCAGAGATAGCCATCTTGGTGTCTTTTTTCTATTGCATCCAGCAAAGGGAGGGAAGAACTTTAATCCAAAAAATTCATGACTGCAACTGTGTGGTGTTTTTGTTTCTCCATTTTCACCTGGAAAATTGGGAAAAGATGAAGCCATTTTCGATAAATCCGTTTCAACCTAGGTAACCTCAGCCACCACCTAGTTTGAAAAGATGCTTGAGGCATTTTTGAGAATGTGAAGCAGCTAGATTACATAAGTACATAAGATCTTTTAATTTTTAGCACTTAGATGTTCACATGAGATTCCTGTTCCTTTTACCCCATGATAAAAATGCGAATATTTGGCTGGGTACAAAAAATGCCAGGTTTCTTAGAAACTCTGCGGCGACGTGAAGAGCGAAGCCGCCAGCATGCTGAGGCTGAATTGTTGTACTTGCTTGTTTTTTGAGTGTTGAAGTTCAATCAGAGAAGCGATCGAATGGTTCCGGCCAAAATTGGGAGGTAGCATCTGAACCCCTAGAAGGGAATACATATGATTACACATTATGTATATTACCTGGGATGTACTGTATCATATGCTGCCAATTGTGTGATGATATATGCCATATACTTTAGCTAGATTCGAAGAGTATGGATTTGGTGTATTCTAGTCGTCGGGCCGGGGTATGCGCGGCCATGATGACGATGAGTGTGACGGGGACCGCGACGGTGAGTATGACGATGACTTTTTTTTTGACGGCCATGATGACGATGAGTGTGACGGGGACCGCGACGGTGAGTATGACGATGCCTTTTTTTTGACGGCCATGATGACGATGAGTGTGACGGGGACCGCGGCGGTGAGTATGACGATGCCTTTTTTTTTGACGGCCGTGATGACGATGAGTTTGACGGGGACCGCGACGGTGAGTATGACGATGTTTCTGTTTACGGCCATGATGACGATGAGATTGGCGATGGGTGTGAAGCGGTTGTGTCGGTACAGTCATGTAAGTCTTTTAACGGCCCATTCGAGGGTGAGTGCGACACTATCTGTGATGTTGTTGTGTAATTTGTGTGTATTTCACAGGATATGTGACAGGATATTTGACGGCTTTTATCACATGGATGATGAGTAGCAGTAGTATCGCCGCATTGCCGCGTAATGGGCCCAGACCTGCAAGGCTGTATGATGCCTCACTCCTTTTCTTGCAAAGTGTCCAGACCATTCAAAATTTATTAATTTCATTTGTAATGTGTAATGCCGTATATATGACACTGAATGTTAGTCACTGTTAGTCACTCAGTGTGAAGAAATCAAGTGCTTTGGACTTTGTATTGGTTTCGAATTTTGGACGATTATGAATCATGAATTATGAAGCTATGGCTATGGCTATGATAAATAAACACTTCAGGGCATGCATGGGTGCATAGTTGCATTGGTCATCATTTGGCAATGGACAATGCTGGTGGACCACATGGGCAGCCCAGACAGAGATTGTCTGGTAGGCAATGGGCCGCCAGATTGGCCCGCGCAGGCCAATTAGTTGCTGAATATGCGCTAGGACAATTTAAAAAAGAAGATGACAGTGACATAGCGCTTATGAAAAAGCAACGACATTTGAAAAATAGGCCTTATTTTTCAAAAATAAGCCTTATTTTTTGAAAATAAGTCAGCCTTATTTTTTGAAAATGAATCATGAATCATGAACCTGACTGTTCGAAAAGAAGTCAGAAAATAAAAACGGTGTTGCCACTTACATCCAAATGATGCCTTATTTGGTGGACATCATGGAGGTACAAGTTCAAGTATGATATGTGATGTCATACTTGCAATGTGGGCATCACAGACTCTTTTCGCACATGTGACAATGTGTCAGTCATACAGTACATACAGATGATTACACACGCATGCATGCGGGTTACCGGGTTTGAGTTATCTTCTGCATGTCGTGAAAACCGTCAGTGTTTTCGAGTCATTTCCTTTGCAGGAAAGCGAACGAGCAAAGCCAAAGCCGGAGTGCGCAATGTCCAAGGTAAGGTGAAGCAGGTCATTCACACCTATGAGAAACATCATGCGTTGCGCTGGCGTGATGTATGTGCTGCTAAGAAGGTCTTGGGCACAGGCAATTATCGCAAACTAACACCCAATGCATTGCTGAGGATAGGGTGTCTTCTGCTGCATCAGTGGAAGTCTCCTTGTGACTTTATT
Source organism: Breviolum minutum Mf 1.05b.01 (assembly GCA_000507305.1). Classification (NCBI taxonomy): domain Eukaryota; class Dinophyceae; order Suessiales; family Symbiodiniaceae; genus Breviolum; species Breviolum minutum. The sequence goes on along the minus strand of DF239700.1, from coordinate 46,916 downwards.
ATTATGTTTGTCATAGACACATTGATTTGATGTCATATCAAATGATGATTCAAGACTCTCTATGCTGCTCAATTTGTGAGTCACATTATCACATTATTTCTTTTGCGCAGCTTCGGATCCGTATTGATGTGCGAAGAAGATTCATCCGTGTGTTTGAAGATGCTGCTGCAAACCATTCAGCAACATGCACAGTGTTTTGCACGCAATCAAACCAAGGTTCGGTCATTCATCGCTGTCGGCTACAGTGCAGCGGAGGAAGTCACCATGCATGTACAGCTTGAATGCTTTGAGCTACTGGATGGGAAGTTCCACTACTCACATTGCCAAGGTGCAGGGCTTCCAGTGCACTTGCTATGCTTTACTGCTTTACTTAATTCTGCTTACTTCCATCCTGACGATGCAGGCCCGGAATGCTTTGGCGCTGATTTTTTGTCGCTACCAATGCAGAGCCATGAACCTTCTGCAGGCCTGTGTATGTTCTTTAGTGGGTGTCCTGTTTGGAGACGTTGTTTATGAGTCATGGGCCATGCGTGACCTAGGTTGTTTCCTGCAATGGACGATGTGCTTAATTTAGTGTCAGTATGATTCGATGTGATGTGCTTCTGTCCTGGTCAGGTTGGCCAGCGGCTCGAATTCTGCAGACTTCACATCGAGTTCGACGAGACCCAGCAATGCCAAGCGATATCCATTGGCTGGATCAATACTTCGGCGTCTTTTCCTGTGATGGTGTCTTGTTTTGTTTGGTCAGAGACAGAGAGATACATGAGTGGGTGGTTGGCAGCGTGTCACTGTGTGAAGTGTAGTCGTCTAGTGTATCAATCATCATGTCTGTAAACTGCATCAATGGCTTTCATGGCCAGAGCATGCAAGGTATCAAAGGCGAATCTTTTGACCTATTGCAATGGACGGGCAAGGAGACAGGGCAAGGTTTCTTTCATGAACTTCTGAGTGATACAGATACAGTGATACGATACGTTTCAATTCTTCGTGAAGTTCTTTCAGTTTCTTTTCAGTTTCTTTCGGAAAACAACTATTGACTAGTGACTCACCAATGAAGTACAGTAGTATCGTTGTGTGTATTCACTTCAAATAGATAGATCCTGGCCACACATGCCACAGAATGCGCAAGGAGTACGAACTTGGTTTTACCGCCGCAGACTCTCCGTTCGACAGCAGCCGGGTCACTTTGGAATGCATTGGTGTCCAGCCAGCCTGTGCACCCTCTCAGATTCTTGTGCGGCAGAAAGAGAAGTTGGCATCCTTCTTGCTTGTGTGCAACAAAACCAACCTTTGATGGTGAGCCGTGTATGTCCTCCATAAAATTCAGTTCTGATTCTGATGATTAAAACCATTGTAAGGTTGGTCAGATTGTTCGAATATCTTCCTGATCACGCTTGTCAGCGATTGGGCGTCGAGCAACCAAAAACTGTCCAGATGTTTGGCAAAGGGGTTGCCACAGAATGCGGTGCTACTACATCACAACTGCCTTGCGTAACTCTTTTGTTGTTTAGATTTAGATTAAATTAGATTTGATTAGATTAGATTAGATAAAGAATGATTCAGAATGATGCTTGTTCAAATCCAGCAGCCGTTGGATCTGTGAGACGCAATCCGAGGCACGAAGGCAACCACATTGTATCTCCCATATGGGCTGGCATTGGAATTGGCAGCATGCAGCTTGGCAGATGTAGATACAGTATGCGCATTGTGTACTGCACTGTTCTGGATAAATTAATAGGGACATATACAGACGTCAGAGTGGGACATTTGAGGTTTTGCACTGCAAACATCCTTGCAGCGGGGAATTGCTTCTTCGATTTGATGCTTCATGCCGCTCGTTACATCTACGCTAATATCAGAGTGGTGTACCAAAGGCAGCCCTCTTATTTTTCGTTCGTTCGTTCGTTGGTTGGTTTGTTTGTTTGTTTTGTTTTTTGTTTGTTTGTTTGTTTGTTTGTTTGGGTTGGGTTGGGTTGGGTTAAATTTGGTTTAGTTTGGTTTGGTTTGGTTTGGTTTGGTTTGGTTGTTTGTTTGTTTTGTTTTGTTTTGTTTTGTTTTGTTTTGTTTTGTTTTGTTTTGTTTTGTTTGTTTGTTTGTTTAATTTTGTTTTGTTTTGTTCTTTGTCTTGCATTGTCGTGTCTCGTTTTGTTTGTTTTGTTACGTTGCGTTTGTTTTGCGCGGTTTGTTTGTATTGTTTTGTTTTGGTTCGATTGGCAAGTGCTTGTTGCAATGATCGTCTGAACAGGCCTCGCGCTTGTTGGGGCCAGTATGCAAAAGCAGTTCTTCGCCGGTGTAGCCCTGAGCACAATGACAATGACAGTGATAGTGATGAAGAGGTGGCTTCAGCAAACGGACGTAAAGCAGCTACAGCTCAAGCGTTTGCTGATGTGTTCAATGGGAATTGGAGAGATTGGACTGATGAGGGGTTGGTGCACTATTGCTTCTTGGGGTGCCAGTGCGGGTGTCGGACGCCGGAGGACCTCAAAACGAAGGCCGCCGCACTTTATTGCAGAGTTGCAATGGGCAACCGACCAAAGGTGCCCGCGTTGACGCGGTGGATGCGTTGCAGTGACACAACAAAGTGGTTTCTGCTCGCATTTACCGTCCACGGCATCTATATGAAAGCAACCATGGCAATGTACAATTTAAGGTGCGCACAGGAAAACCCAATTCGTCAAAATATGCATCAGCTTGTAGCAGCTGTCAACGCCGATGTGTTTACCGTTTCCCAAAACACAGATGCTGCATCTGCCTTCCTGTTGCCTGAACTCCCTGAGTGCAAGATCATGCGGGTTCGTGCCAAGAAATCATCAGAATGGGTCTTGCACCCGGACACGCCATGCAACATTGCGCTGAGTTTACACGTCACAGAGCCAACGGAGCACTTTGCCTGTTGGTTGTTCAAGCAGCAGTCAGAGCCCTGTTTTAATTTGATCTATGTCTATGCCGCGAGGTCCCGTTTCATGATGGGTTGGTGATGATGAGATGATGACGACTCAGATTCTGCAGACAAAGGTTGATTAAGTCAAGTGTGAGTGGTGTTTAGTCATGATTTTTCTTTTTGAACGACTATGACTCTGACTCTGATTGATGCATATGATGACATAGTGATATTGCTATGGTTGGTGTTTGTGATGATGATACCGATACCGGTCATGCTGATGATGGTGATGATGGTTGTGATGACAGTGCCGGTCATGATGAAGATGAAGCATGAAGGATGGCTGGTGATTGGTAGGTCGGTCGTAGGTACTAGTGACCAGGTTTGGCACGGACATGCACGGACAGGGTAGTATAGCGCAGACAAAGAGACAGATGGCTTTTAATTAAATTTATGATGAGTGAGTCAGCATTTTTTGAGGCGAGAGGATCTGTGGTGTTGCAGTTTGTTATTGTTATCTCTTTAGCGCAAGCTGAGGAGGAAACATGGCTCAGCGTGAAGCCGGAAGAGAGGCCCCTTGTTAACCTGGTGACTCCTCGTTTCAGTCCAGCTGCCCGTGTTTTGAACGAGTTGGGGGAATTAGTTCGCGGACCGCCAGAAGAAGCCTTTCCGCTTTTGGACAGTGTCTTGGCCCGGCATCTTACATCATCATCATCATCATCATCATCATCATCATCATCATCATCATCATCATCATCATCACCATCATCATCAATCCTTTCTCAGTGTGTTTGAAAACAACCAGTTCCAAAGTAGTGCAACTGCAAATCTATGGTTCCGTTTGTGTGGGGCTTCTACTACGCTTTTCGGCTTTTCATGATTTTTGTATATGCTTATGCTTGGAATTTTGTGACTGTGACCGTGACTGTGACACAACAATATGCAGTTTCCGATTTGTTCTACAATCCGCTCTGGTTGCCTGAGGCTTGCCAGGTTGTGAGTACAGCAGTGAAGACAACCCGTCGCCAGCCGCAACTCCAACACTTCACAAGGTTTTTTTCTGCCTCCTGATGGTTGTTGGCGAGACATGGTGCCGGCTGTTTTGCCCATACCAGAAATACCCATGGAGGCTTTGCCGTTTGGTAGACAATAGACTGCGTGAAGATGAGCGAAAGCAGGAAGCGCATGCCTTCCTGACGGCAGACGCCGCTGAACTTGACGACGGATTTTCTCGACGTTTCAGGCAAATTGTGACGGCTGCCCATGAGATTCTGCCAAATGGACACATGCATTGTGTCGTGGATGGGGTTTCTGCCACAAAAGTGATGAACATTGAAGTGGAGGATGCTTTTGCAAGGGCAGCTGCCATGAGACGGTGTGGTGCAGGCGCATCTTCCCCACTTCCATGTGTGATGTTTGGCGCTGTTGCTTTAACTTTACAGTGTTCAAACTTGTATTGCTGTTTGTTGCTGTTTCTGTTTTTGTTGAGCTTCCTGGCAGCTTCCTGCACAGGTCGGCGATATGGGCAGGCATCATCGGCCAGCAAGCATATATTGGCAGAGCTCAAAAGCCTTCATGCAAAGCAGTTCCAGAAGAGACCTGTCCCGACTTCACAGAAAAAACGTGTTTCTGCTGCTCCAAAGATTGAGACCATTTGCAAGCATGACTTCTCGCTGTTGAGTAAGGAGGACCCATGCATGGTGCTGAATTTGCCTGCGTCGGGGCAATCTTCCCAGATCTCGCTACCACCTCTTCAAGATGGAGATTCTGTGGTTGGGATACAGCAAGATGCAGACTGTCCAGAGTGGTTGCAAAATGCACTCCAACTAGATTCATCAGTGAACAGCATTGTGGCCGGAGGAACATGTTCTGGTTTGCAGTCGGTCACAACAGTTGGTGAGGAGACCGGGGCGAATTTTGTGGACGACGCGACAAAACCAAGCAAGAAGTCTTCATTCAATGGGTGGACCCTCCACCGCTCACAAGTTCTTACAGCACACCCTAGACTTCCAGGTGAATCAGCAGCTGCTAGGATGAACCGGGCTTTGAATATTGCAAAAGATCAATGGCAGGCACGTTTAAAGAACAAATGCTGTTTTGGCAATCATGAGTCATGTGACGCATCATGTCAGGACGCACATGGCAGGAAATTAGCAGTTATTTAATAGACTATGACTCCTCATGACTATGACTATGACTGAACCTATGAATCAAACAAACATTAATAATGATACCGAATGTTTTTGCTATCGACGTCTTGAACCACCCTCATCAGGATCATCTCGTCGTCATCACTTTCGACAACATGACAATTTTCATGACCATCATCACTATCACCGTCACCAGCACCATCAGATTTTTCAGTTTTTTAGGGGCCACCATGCTAGTACCGCCCGTTGCAGGCAGATAGGATGCTTCGTTTTCGCATGCGAGCACAAGCGCTGCAGATGAACCAAGACAGTTCTGAACAGGGCGTGGAAGTCTCTGAGCCACACAGCCATCGTCATGATACAGGCATTTTAGCAGCTACAGGCGATGCTGACTATCCTTTGTCTGTTGATTTGGTTCAACGTGCGCACACTGCAACGAATTTTGTGAAGCGGGGAGATGCCGCGTGGAAGGCTATCACCGGGTCACTCATCGGAAAAGTTAAAATGCCACCTGCACCAAACGAACGGATTTCAGAACCGGATAGTAGTGGATTGCATGGTCTTGTGTCTGGGCTTTTTGGAAACCTTTTGAGATGCATGCGAGCAGAAGCAAAGCAATTTGGACGCACCATCACAGAGCAGAGGCGTCTGAAGGTGTTGCTGGTTCGGGATCAACGTATGAAGGTTGATGGCTGGATTATGGTGAGGGCCGTGTTCAGACCGCTGTCCGTTTGGGGCTGGAAGCTTGCGTTGGCAGATGTTGAGGGCGGGATGCAGGCATCCCTGACTTTTGATCCTGTGCAGAACAAACCGGGTTGGTGCTTGCCGAAGGTGATGAGCATGACAGAGATGAAAGCTTCTATTTTGCGCGGCTTGGAAGGTGTCGATGAGCCTAGGTTTTCTTACATGCTCCCAGGCTACGTCCTGTCTTGGAGCAATCCTTTGGAAACATTCTTGCTGCAAACGCAGGAAGCACACTGGATTGGATGGACACAAGAGGATGTAGATGCCCTAGCTGACATGGATGATGATGACAGTTCTGACGGAGACGACTCTGAAGATGCAGACGGGGGAAATGATGTTGACAAGTCCATGAAGCTTTTGCGCGGTCTAGTTCCTGATGTTGGTGCAGAAGGTGTGGTGGTGTTTTTGAGTCATGAGTCATGAGTCCTGAGTCATGAGTTATGAATTTGCGGCAGGTCATGATGAGTTTTAAGGATTTTGAAGGTACAGTCAGTCACTGTTTTGATACAGCTGTTGCGGCGCCTCCCTGGTTTCAGTTCGAGATGTTAAACTTGTAACTTGTAGCTGCGTGTGGTTTGCCTATAAGCAGATGTTAATAATTGCAACTAGGTTACCATTCCTGAGTCCCCGCCCAGTCCCTGCCAGGTGCTACCAGGAAGACAAGGTCCAAAACAGAAAACAAAAAGGGTGACACGAAAAAGAGCAGCGATCCTTATCTCGACATGATGGGGTTAGATGCCGAGTTTGCCAGTGAGTGGCTAGATACGCATGCAATGCAATCAGGCTTTATTCCGGCATGTGGCAGGGTTGCCTCATCAGCTACATCCTCTAAACGGTCAAAATCCTCAGGCGTCCAAGGTGTTCAGCAATCTGTGCCAGAAGAACAAGCACCCTCATCATCGTCATCGCGGCGTAAACGAGTGTCAGGACAGACAATTGAGAAGGAGCCTAGACAGAAGGAAGATATCATCGTGTCTTGATAGCATCAAGCAAGACCAGGAAAACATAGTTCAGTTCAGTTCTGTCTAAGAATTTAAGAAATTTTGAACAGGACTCTAGGTCCTCTAAGGCGTGTGTGCAGAGCAACCGGGACATTGATACTTGATATTTACTATCATGGGCCATGGGGCTCTCAGGACCGAACACATGTCACGAGTCACAAGTCACATAAATCCACACAAGACATTAGATATCTTTGTGAACATCTTTCAACTAGACCTGTTCATCCCAACGTTTGAAGATGTACTGTCGGTTGACCCCAACACAAAAAGGAGCAGACTTAAACTATAGACTCTAGACTGACTATATACTTAAAGCCGTCGTCTGACTCATGTGGAATAAGCCGCGCGTTGTGCCGCCACCACCTCGGAAACCGGTGGTTGTTCCGCCGCCTGTGAAGTTTAAAACTGCAGAGCCAGTGCCAGGGTATTTTGACTCTGTCACTGGCTTACAGATATCGCCAGCATCAACATCAACGCAACGTCCAAAACCAGAGCTAGTGCCAGGGTATTTTGACTTTGTCACTGGCTTACAGGTATCGTCACCAAGAATGCGATTTCCAAAACCAGAGCTAGTGCCAGTGTATTTTGACCCTGTCACTGGCTTACAGATATCGCCACCAGGGTCATCAGAGCCATCAACATCAACGCGATGTCATCCAAAACCTTCGTGCAGCCCTTCAATGAAGCTGTTTCAGAAGTGGGAGGCAGAAAAGACAGCGAAAATGCAAGAGTTAGTAGTACCTGAAACACTTTGCCATGAAGACTCAGACTCATCGTCCGAGAATGAATATATTCAGGAAGAGGTTGGGAACGATGATGAAAACCAAGATGCCAATGCCAAAGATTTTACCAACAACCAGACCAAGGAGACATTGCCATTGCAGCATCATCGTGGAGCAAATCAAGGTGCCAATGACAAAGATTTTACCAACAACCAGACCAAGGAGACATTGCCATTGCAGCATCATCGTGGAGCAAATCAAGGTGCCAATGACAAATACAAAGATTTTATCATCCAACAGACCAATGAGGGATGGCAGCGTCGCAGATCAGACAAAAAATGGTCGAACAAGAGGAACAACTCATCCCGGAAACGGAAATGGTCAAACTATGCAGATGATGGCAAGAAGCAGCTCTGCAAAATTGATATCCGGGAGCTTCGTTACTCCCAGTTAAGCGTCAAGCAGACGTTTCAGTGTGGCCGTTCAGTTGACGGGCTGGTACAAGACCTCTTAGATCGGAAGGTGAGATTGTCTTCCTCCTTCTTGCGGTTGACCGTTTTTGAAACTCGAGATGAAGAAACCGATGAAATCATATTTCGTTGTATCGACAATCGACGCTTATTTGCATTGAAAGAGTATTATAGGAAGACTGGGAAGCCCTTTGGGGTGAACGTGGACTTCTTTAACTACGATACAGTCAGACAGTTCGAAAGATTCCAGCAGAACTCCGATTGGACGGATGGCAAAGGCATAAGACTTCGCAAGAATAAGAAGCGGAACAAAAACCAGACCTGATAAGTCAGGAAGCAGCAATGAAGTTCGGTTTGTAGTTCGTTTTGCATGTGCTTTTTCAATGAAGCAGCAATCGTGAAGCGATGCAGCTTTGTTCAGATTTTGTTTTTGCAGTAGGTCAGGTCCAAAAAGTGCGTGGTTTGAATCCACCTTGATTGGTTCTTTATTTACTAATGGGTATCCTTTGCACTCTATATAATGGAATTTAGGAATCAGTGAATCACTATCACTTTATAAAGCCTGAGTGGCTCTCACAAAGAGGACCAAAAAAAGCCCACAAAGTGCCAATTTTGATCCATTGTCAATTGTTTTTTTTTCGAAAAAAACAATGGGTCAACAACCACTGGTTTTCTTGTATTTCGAAATCTCACCTCGTCGATAATCCATTTGGATTTGGAGTAGGAATAGGAGAAGCAAAGAATCCAGGACCAGATCCATATCATCATGTACATGTACACTACAGGGCAGAACGGTTTCATTACACGTATACTACAGTGCAGCACGTGACGTTACATGACAGCCCAGAACACTACATCACAGTACAGTAAATTAATATTTCACCATAGCCAAATGTTTCCATTTACCCATCAGAGTCAAAGTGCATTAATTATGTTACAGTCGCAGTGCATACATCATCCTTTGTATCACAGATTGCATACATCTTCTTTTCTGTTTGCTTCAGACGTGGGGCTAAGGATTCAGCTGATGACTGCGAGAATGCAGGTGACGTTGTTGGCAGTGCAGACATTCCTTTGTTGGTCCCAAGTTATGATATTGACGAAGGTGGTCATGTTTGGCAGAGGAAAGCTGACGGTTCCAAAGAAGCTCACTTAGGCGTGTCGGCGTGTCGCATCTTTTAATGGTTAATGTGCAGATGAATGCTTGACTGTACTGCATCAAATGTATGCTGCTACCAGAATCCCTGAAGGCCGTATTACTCAGTGGCGCATTGGGGAGCCAAATCATAGCATCAAAGTGCGATGCTCCACACACAAGCAATGTGAAATCATCAGATCAGCAAAGCGTCTTCCTTATGGCGCGGAGAATAAGATTGCGGAGTGGTTGTTTCTTGGAAAGCAGCGGCACCCTTCCAAGGAAGATGCCATTGCTCACAAGAACATGTTCGATGCTACCTGGTTGAATGTGAATGTGAACGTTAAAGTGCCGTCATTCGTTTTAACCAAATGGATCCAGCCATGATGTCATTGCTCATGTTTAGACATATCGTTGCGCTGGCCCAGGTAATTGTTCTTTGATTGAGCACGCCGCATTGAATTCCAGAATCCAATAGTGCAAGTTGTCAGGTATCATAGCCATTCGTTTGCACAGAGTCATACAACGACATGTTGGCTGACAGTTTGGTCGTCACCACCGCCGCCATACATGTCGCCACCTCCAAAATAAGGCTTATTTTCCAAAAATAAGGCTTATTTTCCAAAAATAAGGCTTATTTTCCAAAAATAAGGCTTATTTTCCAAAAATAAGGCTTATTTTCCAAAAATAAGGCTTATTTTCCAAAAATAAGGCTTATTTTCCAAAAATAAGGCTTATTTTCCAAAAATAAGGCTTATTTTCCAAAAATAAGGCTTATTTTCCAAAAATAAGGCTTATTTTCCAAAAATAAGGCTTATTTTCCAAAAATAAGGCTTATTTTCCAAAAATAAGGCTTATTTTCCAAAAATAAGGCTTATTTTCCAAAAATAAGGCTTATTTTCCAAAAATAAGGCTTATTTTCCAAAAATAAGGCTTATTTTCCAAAAATAAGGCTTATTTTCCAAAAATAAGGCTTATTTTCCAAAAATAAGGCTTATTTTCCAAAAATAAGGCTTATTTTCCAANAAAATAGGCTTATTTCCAAAAATAAGGCTTATTTTCCAAAAATAGGCTTATTTCCAAAAATAGGCTTATTTCCAAAAATAAGGCTTATTTTCCAAAAATAAGGCTTATTTTCCAAAAATAAGGCTTATTTTCCAAAAATAAGGCTTATTTTGGGGTTGGCGACGGGTGTGACAACGGACCTGACGACAATGTGACGGATGCGCGGCAGCTGGACATTCAATATTTGCTTTGATGTGCAAGAAATAGATTAGGCGGATGTGCTTGTGGGACAGAGAAGATTTAAGCAGCAGTAAGTGCATGAAGCTCAGATTTAACATTTTTGTTTGAGATTGTCATAGGCTCAGGCAGTTTGAGATTGTAGCGCATCGTTGAACGACATTCATGGCGACGTCCATCGTCAATGTGGATGCTGACAAAGCACCAGATGCCCCAGCAGGGACAGACCTTCCAATGGACTATGTGGCCTTGCGTTCCTCGTCAGTATGATAGTGTTCGGGTTCCTGCGCCACCGACATGATATGCGCACTCAGGCTGTCAGACGTGTGGGATTTGGAGCACCAGCCCAAGCCCGTATCCTTTATGTGGCAACGATGCTAGCAAATGGGCACCTCTTGTTCCGTGGGGAATTGGCAAACGCGAGAACCCGAGCGGGTGCAACTGCAGGATATGTGTAAATGTACCTGTCTCAGTGTGATTTTCTCCTACTATAATACATATGTTACATACAGCATACAGTATTCATATGTCATAGCATCACCGTGTTTCTCTTTGACTCCGCTAGTGATCAAGGTCCATGTGATGGGGGGATGGCAAGAAACCTATGGCAACTTGAAGAAATGTCGCATGGTTTTGCTCAAAGACCCGACGAAGCACCACTTGTATCTCGAAGCACCATCAACACATTCCATGCTTGGTGTTATTGCCGCTGATAAAACCAATAACCAGACCCAGTGATTCTACCTGCACTTAGGTGGATCACGCACTGCAACAACTTGATTCAACTCAAGTGCGAAAACCCGAACATCAGAGTGCGAAGTATGGACCAGCTAGGCCCCAGTCCGAACCTTTCCTGCACTGCGCACTTTGACAGCCGAGTCCTTTTGCATATGTTTTTTTCATGGTATTTCCATACACATATGTTTCCTTTTTGTGTTCCAGGAAAGTGGCGCTGCAGAAGTTTGACACGAACAAGTTGCAGAAACCTTGCCAGTACTGTGTCGAAGTTCAGGTCTATGTTGACTTGATGAAGCAATCTCCACCGGATGAATCAACGATTTGGGAAGATGTGGATGGCTCTGCAACGCAATTGGTCTCTTGTCGTGATCTTGTCGTGGGATTTGTCACTGGTTCGTGTCTCCATGTGGCTTCAATGGATTTGCCCATTCATTCTTGAAATTTTCACGTTTGATCTCACAGCCTCATAGCCGCAGTTTTTCACTGAGTGCAAGGTGGTTTGCTGCGGCCAGATGTGGAGGGACCGATTCGAGAATGGCATGCCAGGCATCTACAAACGGATTGTTGAGTTTGGTTCCAAAGCAACCAAAACAGCCGAACTCAATGACCCAGAGATTTCGCTGGAAGAAGACCACGTCGCCACTTGGTTTGCATTTACACTTGCCATAGTACAGCACAATTAACAATTCTCATTGAATTGATTGATGGAATTTCAAGTGATTCTAATGACTCATGACTCATGACTCATGACCGTTTCGTCAGCTGCACTTTGTCAGGACAAGCTGTACGCTCGATCAGCTGCCGCTATTGCTGCAACTTCTGTGACTCCTGTACAAGCGCCTGATGTGTCAGTGGCCCCAATCCCTGTCATTGAATCAGCGCCTTCTTCTGTGGCTGGACAGTTTGCTCACCCAAGTGCTTCCATGGAGTTGATGGCTGTGCCGCCTGGGTTCAATATCAACGGGCAACCTGATATGCGCATTACACCTGCAGTTCAAGAGCCCGATGAGTTGGAAGACAGGAGCAAGCTTTTGCAGTCGTTCTCAAGACGTGCGTCGGCGCCGGATGTCCCAATCAAGCCTGTTGGGAAAGCGGCTGCCAAGGCCTCTGGAAAAGCTGCTGCCAAAGCCAAGACAAAAGCAGCTGCTAAGGCAGGAGCAGCAGGGGCAGCAGCAGCATCCAAAAAGGCAACAGCACCAGCACCCGCACCAGTTTCAGCAGCACCTACACCACATGCACCAGTTGCAGGACCTGGTAACATAAACAAAAGGCCTTGTCCAGTCCCAGAAGTTGAGGCTCCACAGGCAGCCCCAGTGAAGAAAGCTACCATTGTTTCCATGGCGCCTCCGCCAGTGCCTGTTAAGAGATTGGCACCGGGATTGCCTACTCCATGCAAGGCTGCTGCTCCTGCTCCTCCAACAGCCCCAGCAGCCCCAGCAGAAGCGCCACCAACTGCAGATGTAGCAGTACCCCAGCAGATTCAGGAGCCAGGAACTGAAGAACGACCGACCAAATCCAGGAAAGCAGGTCTCAATCACCCAGCTTTGCATGAGCTTGCACTTGTGCCTGACATTGCTGAAAACGACAAGAAGTGGATCCAGACTACAGTCGCCAAGTACGATCAGTTGCTTGACATTGCTATGCCGGCAAGTGAGTCAGAGTGGAAACCATATCTAGCTGCCAGAAGCAAAGATTTCTTCAAGCTTTGCAATGAGGCCGACTGTTTCGTTATGGTTGGTGCTGATGTTGACGGACGTTCAGGTAAGTTACATCTCATGACTCATGACTTATGACTTTTGACTCATGACTTATGATTCACTACTTATGACTCATGACTCATGACTCATCATGACATTCGTGACTCATGACTCAAGATTTGACTTGCAATGTGTGTGTGTGTGTGTGACGTGTGTGTGTTTGCGTTGTTGTGACACAGGTGCGCTCACGTGGTCGAAATTGCCGCCGTCGGTCATTCTGCTCCACTGCCACTCTAGATGCTTGCGATTCCTTGGAGAGCATTGCAAGCGCTGGAGGAAAGGTGATGAAAGCAGTCGGCCAATCTTCATTCTCTGCTGATGAGTTGTTGGGGGTGCTTCCAATCTTGGAGACTAGTCTTGCAATACAATTGTCATGTGATGTTCTCCCCACTTTATTGTAGTCACAGTCACATCCTCCGTCCTGAGGAAGCAGCTGGTGCTAAATTCAATGAGGCATTCTACATGCGAGTGATACGCTACCTTTGCTTAGACGATTTAAGGTGGTGCAGATGGAGTCAGATGACGTCCCACACCTACATGACTTTGACGGTGAAGCACGTGACGGATCCTGAGGGCTTCTTCACAGTGCAGATTTCGCAATTGCTGCAACGAATTGTGCGCCATATCCCTATTCTGAAGGCGTGGGTAGCAGTCGATTATTTTGTGTTTATAGTCTGAGTCTGAGTCTAGTTTGTATTTATATTTATTTTATATTTGTAGTTGAGTAGATTGAACATTAACATCATATTTTCGGCCTAACTCTTCATTCTGCCTATTTGTGAATAGTTTGAAGTTTGGCTGAAACGGTTTTGGAGCTGCCTGACAACAGGTTGCCCTTGATACTTCAGTGAGCGAGATGAATGTCCTGTATGGCTTTGTTTGGGAGGTTGCGGACAACTTGCCCATAAATTCTTTGAAGCCAGAGTTCCTCCACCTCAAGCAAATCTTGGACGCAGGACGCACATTGCCAAACAAGGTACTTGAATCCATTGATGCTGTCAAGAATACAGGGCAAGAAATGAAAATGCTTGCTTGCATGGAAAGCCTTGCACAGGGCAAGGCCATCATGGAACTTGCGTTCACCAAAGCGCAGGAGCGAAAGGGGCAGATGCAACACTTAGCTGACTTGGAGGATGTGGCAGCCGCTGTCAGTGAGTTGCAAGCAGCTAAGGAAGGCGAAGGGAAATTCTATGTGGAGGACACGCTTTCCAAGTTGAACACAGCTTTGGTGAAGTGCATGCAGCTGACAGGCAAAATCTCAGAAGGCGATCAGCAGAGAGAGTTTGCTACCCAGTCAGCCAGGCAGTTGATTGAATTGGTTGAGTATATTTGCGAGATACACTTTGAGGAAGATTTGGGCCCATGGGTAGCTGATGCTTGTACCAGTCTTAAAGACTCACAGGTGCTGCCATCTTTGCCTGAGTTTGGTATCGTGCGATTTCGCCAGGTTTGCGATGATTTGGCCGGCCAGCCCGTTATGGGCAATTTGAAGAAGTTGCTTGGCTTCTATGACATGGTGGCTGGGGTTGTCACTACAAGCGAAGAAGTGACAAAATCCAAAGCAGATGCAGGGGCTGCGTGCACTGCATTGTGCAACTTGCAGCAGGAGAGTTTGAACGTGACAAAGTGTTTTCCCAAATCAAAGCTTGGTGCTTTGGCAACTTCTTTGATCACTGCGTTGGAAAAAGTTTGGAACACTTACTACACTGCCACCATCACAGATGCTTTGAATGAAGCTGCCTCAATCCTCATGGAGAACATGAAGGCAGGAGCGGATGCTTTCGTAGGCTTGGAGGAGGAAGCTTCACTTGCGTGTGTGAGGAAATGTGGAGATGCTGCGTGGGTGACAACGGGCCTGAAGAATGAAAAGGACGCTAGTACTTTCAAGACAGTGGCCCAATCTTTCAAGCACATCATTCATGTGATCCAAGCTTGCCTTGCCCCAGATGGCGACACGGCTTCGATTTGCGAGTTGATCCAGTTGTTCAAAGTGATCGGATGTTTTCCTGAAGATTTGAAGGGCATCCACCTGGACATCGTTCCCAATGAGGATGCCGTCAAGAAAGCCGCGGCGCTGTTTCACCCTTTCTTCGTAGACAAGGAGGCGTCAGTTGCAGAGGATTCTATTCTTGCTTTTTTGGTTGCCTGGCTTGCACATCAGAGAGGGGATGGCCACGGTTCTTGATTTTTTATTTGTGTTGAGTTGAGTTGAATTAATTAATTGAATTAAATTAAATTAAATTGTATTTATTTGTTGCTTGTTTGCTAGTAGTGGCCGTTTGTTTTGTCTATCACTGTCGCTCAGGACAAGCTCACAAAAGTCTTCAAGCAGAAGCTTGTTCAGCTCCGGGAGAAGATGGTGGATCAAATTGACAGCTTGCTTGCACAGTGGCAGACTTCCAACATTGAGGAAATGTCAAAGACCCCTCTGCATGAGTTTGGAGAGAAGAACACTAGCAAGATTTCTAAGCTCTTGGTACGCCTTATGAAAGAGTCCACTGCCACTTTGAACTTTGTCGATACTTCTTGCAAGAAGCTGGGGATTGTATCGCAGGTTCACTTCACGGATGGCAAGGCGCCGAAGTTGCGTATGTGGTCGCAGTGTGGTCTGTTGGTGTTCACAATGGGGACAGTCCAGAAACTGATTGATTCCAAAGCAGCGATGAAGCTCTCTACGGATTCTTTAGCGAAGGCGTCAATACCTGAGATTCCATTGTCGTTGAGTGCTGACAAGTGTAGCGTTGTGTGTTTGGGTGCTTAGGCATTGCTGAGTCAACTGTTAGCAAGTAAGGTCTGAGATCCTGAAGTTTGCGAAGGACAACTCAATTGATTTGCCAGAGGAATTCCAGGCTAAGCTCGTTGGCATGGAGTCACTGATTCCTCCTGAGAGGGCTTCCAAAAAAGCTAAGACCTCAAAGGCCTGATTTGACCGTGTTTTTTGGGTACTTTGACTTGAGCTGCTGAATGTGTTGCTCAGCCGCAAGTCTTTTTTATGTCTGACTCAGACTCTGACTTTTGACTCTACTCTACCATGTCAAGAGTCCACGTTCTTTGAATTCCGAAAGGAAATTAATGAAGCGGGATCATTAGTCGATCCATGATGCATGTAGGCAGCAAGGATAATGCCGATGGTATTTTTGGCAACATTGGCAATTGAATTGGCAAAATGCCAACACGACAAAGCAGGGAGATTAAGCGAAGGAACCATTCCGAAAATCTTGCAGCAGGACGTGCAAGCACCAGCGGTCCAGCATGAGTCGGCGTCAAGTGAACTGAGTGTGATTGATGTAGTCTAGAGTCTAGCCGGTAACTTTTTCTTGAGATCCTATTGGTTTCGAGATTGTTTTTTTTTTGAGATTGATTGGTCGTACATGGTTTGATGTGAGAGTGGCTCAAAACATTTCCCCGACTGGCCATTGCAAACATGGGAAAGAGAGCGCAAAAAGCGAAGTGCTCTCCGGCTGCGCCGCCACCAAAGTCACCAAAGCCGAAGGCTAAACCAAAAGTGAGGACAGCTGCGGCAGCCAAGAGTAAAGCATCCGTTCCCAACATGGACTTGCATTCCATGTTTGGAGCAAAGCTTGCGCGTGAAGTCCAGTCTGCGCCTGAGGCGAACCAAGTTGAGACTCCACAAACTGGTGCAACACCAGTGCCTGAGTCCGTGCGTGATCGAAGAGACGTTGCCTGAGACATTGCCATTGCCAGAGACATTGCCAGATACATTGCTTGACGCAAGCCTTGAGAAGTTGCCTGAAGATTCAGACGGACTGGTGGAAGGCAATTCACCTCCACCTCCAGCAGCAGCTGCATCATCGCAGAAAGCCATGGCCAACATCACTTTGCAGGACATTGCCACGCTCGCCAAGAACTTGGAGGCGCCTGCTGGTACCACCCAGAATCAGAAGGTGGCAACTGTGGTCGAAGGATTGACAAGTGATGAGATGGGTGCTTTGCTTGAAGAGGCAAAGTCCCACCCAAAGCTGGCGGATCACGTGAGGGAGATTGCAACTGAGGCACCACCAGAGTGGCAGTTTGCTTCTGAAGATGGAGACCCAGGAGAAGATTTGGTAGCCTTCATTGATTGGCTCTTTCCACATTCCGAGACAAGTGCCAGAGAAGCAGATGCTCTTGAACTATTGGCCCAGCGTTCGACAGCCATTGCCGAGCTAGACTCTGTGACGCCCAGCAAGGACTTGGGCAGTTCAGACCTTCTTCTGGATGCTTGTTTTGCTGCGATTGATTCTGGGGTTTCTCGGCAGAAGTCCGGTTCTTGATTCATTGTCCTTTTCACTTTGAAGTATTGTTTGCTGGTTGTTTTGCCTGAGGATTGCAGGGTCGCCAGTGAAGAAGATTCTTTACGTGCAATTGAAGATGTAGATGCGTGGAGCTCACACTTGCCTGAGGAGTTTCATGATGCTGTGATCTCGTCCATGGTGACAGGTGTCAAGAAGCACCGCTTTTTCAAGGACTTCATGGCACATAAGATTTCATCTGGCGCTTTCTCCAACGATTACACCTTTGGAGCGTCAGAACCTAGAGCAGATCTAGATGAATGGTTTGACTTTTTGCGTCCTGTAGTTGCCAACCTTGCAGTGCCTGGCGAAGCACCTGGTGGACCCGACCTTCATGAAGACGTCGAGGAGGAGAAGAGTGGCGGCGAGCGTGAAGGCCAAGATTCATGTGAAGGAGAGGGAGAGGGGGGGTGCAGGATGACTATGAATCTGAATGATCAATGATGATAATGATAATGGTGATCTGATCAAAACATGACATATAGTGACATATGTGACATATATGAATCAAAACAGAGAGTCGTTGTTTCATGGTGCTTCAGGATTCGAAGTTTCCCGCGGAGATTTTGACCCAGACAACTGGCCATCAATCAAAGTTCAGCTGTTCGGAAAAGATGTGCCCTTAAGCATGCTTGGGAAAGCTAGCGTTGCTGCTCGCCCTCTACTATAGCATGCCCGGAATCTTTTCAATTCATTCATTCACTGACTCATTTTTTTTGGCCTTTGCCTTTGCTCGCTTTGTTTGTGCGTTGGCTTTCGGCCCAGGCTATGATCGAGAAGTTGTACCGCTGGGACGAGGAGACGAATAATGGCCAGATCAGAGCTCGATCTCGTTCATGGCCATCGCCCCTTACTATGGCTTCTGTTTGCACTGGCACTGGTGCGCTTCTGGACTCAACCAGAATACGCTGTTCTTGTTTGCCGTCTCTTTGTATATGTTACAGTACATGATACATGTTTTTGATTTCTGATTCCTGATACCCGAAGTCTTTTCAATGAGTCCTGCCGTCCTGCCTTTATGAGGGCGGAGCTGGCAGTGGATGCGGCGTCGTTTGCACTTCTCTGGAAGTACGGTGTTAATTTAGAGGCGGTGCTTGTGTGTGGCGGCGCAACAAATGTTGTGAATGTTGTGAAATACTTCGATCACTTGACTTGCAATGTTTTTTGGGCTGTAGGTAGAGCACAAGTTCGGTTGCGAGAAGAACAAGTCCAAGCAGAAGTTTACCCAGTACCTGCATGAGAACTCTGGTGACATGTGTATGTTCCCGGACCGTTGGTAGCCACGCATTGTTTGCTACAGTCAGAGTGAGTGGGTCATTTAAATTTATATTTATATCATTATTATTAAGTAGAAAGATTCAGGGCTGCCTGGTCTCGCGCAGGATGTCACTACCATCGGGACAGATCAGCGGAAGTGCGTTTGGCATGATGACTCTTGCGAGCTACCGGAAGAATTGGACATCTTTGTTGCTGGGTTTGTTTGCACGTCTGTGTCTGCTCTTAACAACAATCGTGGAGGAAATCTTGCAGCCATTGAGCACCAGCAGAAGGCATTTGCATGTCCCTGGCAGATTAGAAACACATCCGTTGATATCCTTGTATAAATTATCAGTATTATACAGAAATAAGGCGGCAAAGACAATAGGTGTGCGACTTGTTATTGCAACCGCTGCCTTTTTGTATTGTCATGTTGCCACTTAGCGAACCAGTCCAATCTCATGCCTGTGCGTTGCAGGGGGTTGCCACTGCTGAGACTTTTTCCGGGTGCATGGACGTGGTTCGTGCGTGTCGACCACGTTTCGTGATTTTGGAGAACGTGCAGACTCTGGCAAACGCGGAATCCGACGATATGCAGCCTGTCAGTGAGAGAGGTCTTGGTTTAATGGTTCGCGACTCATGCAAGGCGTTTGTGATTACTATATGATATGAGCCAAGTGCCAAGTATTATACTATACTGACTGACTATACTGTACTGATGACTCATGTCACATGTCACATGTCTCATGACTCTGCATGCTGCCTCGTGATGTGATTGTGTGTGGTTTGTTCTTGTCGCTAGCTATATGATATATGTCACGTTCTCAGGCCCAGCAATCATGATCATTGCGTCGCGTCGCTTGAAGACCCAAACGGTATGGGTGATTTGTTGACATACAGTGTGCAGACTTTCCAGATCAACAGCATGTGGTATGGCCTCCCACAAAATAGAACACGGATTTTCATTGTTGGCGTCAAAGAAGGGGACGGGACGTCAGAGTTGTCAGCAGATGAGTCGATCAGATTAGTGACCCAGCATCTTCAGCAGATGAATCTTGAACTTGCTGATCCAGATGCTTGCTTTTGATTTGTGGTGGTGCAGTTTCAGGGTGTTTTTGCGTTTCATGGGTCATGTGGGACCGTCATGCATGTGATGTGTGCGTTTTTCCGGAACCTATAGTGATGATTGATTATTGATTACGAATTATGATTCTGATTCTGGTGCTTTTTTTGGCACGCACAGGACGACTTCCTGCTTCCTGACGACCACCCTGTGGTGCTCAAGGAGCTTGATCGAGTCAAAGAAAAGCCTGCGAAGGGAGCTTCTGCTGGTGAGAAGTGGGTCTCATTGCATATGAGCATTGCCGAGAAACGAGCTTTTTCAGCATTTCAAAGTATCAATTCAATCAATTCTCAAATCATCAAAGTCAACGTCAATGTCAATGTCGATGTTTAAAAAATGATTTCCAGCACCCAGTCCGAGTTTTGCGTAGACAGAATATTTCATTTTGCTAAGGTGGTATTCGATGGCCGCTTCAGACTTCGCCGGAAATTTCTTCCAGCCCTTGGTATGAAGCCCTGCCTGCTCGGCAGAAGGATATTGTTGCTTTAGCGGAGCTAGATGGTCAAAGCAAACCCGTGAGATTTGCAGACATTTACCACAGTGCATGCAGGTATTCAACTGGACCTCCGACCGCTACACCCATTATTCTCCCAAGCTCCGTCATGTTCGATTTCAAAAGACGCCGTCTACTCTTAGGCAGGGGGCAGGGTGTCTACTTTTGTTAGGCTGTGACGCTGTGGTTCCAGACTTTTGCATTGAAAACTGAAACAGGCAGAGAGCTTTTGGCGCTGCAGGGAATCAACCACGGCAAGAAGCACAACGAAAAGTATTCAGAGGCGTTGATGTCAGATTTGGCGGGGAACGCGTGCCTTGCCCGGCATTCATACACAACAATTTATACCGCCATGGGCCATGAATATATATAATACATTATATAATATAATGTTATTTATATACATTTAATGATATATGTTATATGTGTATAGCGATTACGTTACGCTTGAAGCTACCCTATACCTATACCATATATAATATGTATGGGGTGTGTGAGTTTTTTTGATTGGGCATTTTGATCCCTCGGTTGATTTCACCAGGTTCTCCGCGACGATCATTTCCGCGATTGTCATCGCCCTTATTACTGCGTCTTCTGAGCCGACGGAGAGTGAGCAAATGGAAAATGAAGAGGTAGATACAATGATGACAGAGTTGTCAGGTTTCGCCGCTGACCTTCCAGATCCTGAACCGGAAATGGAGCCTGAAAACCCCAAGTGAAGTGCACTGTCAAGTGCCTGGGTGTATTCGTAGACCACTCGAGTAGCAGCCCCCTGAAATATTTGACAGATATTATGTTATTATTATGATATTATTCAGATAGTCTACAACTAAATCATATCATATCAAATCATATCATATAAAGTCATATAACTAGATCATTCCAAGTTACTCTGAACGCGAATATGTGCACCTAGTGAGTTCCTGTTTCTGATTGCGTTCCTGATTCCTGTTTCTGATTGTGTGTTGCACTTGAAAATCGGAGCTGCTGAGTGGCACAAGCACAGACTACGAATGACGTACTGTACGTTGGGGACAGGGAAAATTGTGGCCGCCGCAGTTTTTGTTGCTGCCATGTAGGTTACATGTAGGCCGTCGCACTTTCCTTGTTCAACAGTTGCTTTCGTCATGTTGGCCGTCATGATGGCCGTCGCACTTTCATTGTTCAACAGTTGCCTCCGTCATGTTGGCCGTCATGATGGCCGTCACGCTTTCATTGTTCAACAGTTGCCTCCGTCATGTTGGCCGTCAGGTTGGCCGTCTTAAAAAACAAGCTATAACGTTCGTTGTCGTCACATGTGTCGTCATAATGCCCGTCGGGTATGTCCGTCACGATTCTGGGGTACGACTAGAGCATTGCCTTTGAATCTAGATAACATATACTTAGTAATACTTATACTTCAGCCATCTTCAGCCAGTGTATACCAATTTTTGCCACTCTTTTTTAGAATTAAAGAGTCAATGGGAAGCCCTTTGTAGGGTACCCTAGTTGTTCACTAAATATTTCCGTATTCTATTGTCCTATTATATATTCACCGTGCATACCATAGTTGGATACGTGTTGGTATGTATAGACATATCTGGACAAACCAGCGCAACTTCAGCCAACCTCAGTTTAAATGTTGGTATAGTTCGGGAAACTTTCCAAAAATGGCCTTAGTTTGGGTCCGGGTTGGTGAATTTTTGTAGGTTTACTAACTCCGGAAATCTAACGAATAGATATCCAAAATGATGGTTCAAAAAGGTATCGCATTTCAATTGTGGCTATTTTGGGTATTATGTCAAAGTTCGAGGGGTTACCCAAATATATTGATCGGGAGTACTTGCTTCAAGCTTCAAGCTTCACCCGCTTCTCAGGTTTTGGCTGAATCTGAGCGCAACCGAGCCGATCTGGCAGTGGCACATGGGCAGCATTTGAATGTGAACCACCAAAAACCAGCAGTTGAAATGGGAGAAAAAAGCTAATGTTCAGAACTTTGGAAGTTATGTCATTATTGCAACATAACATATGCGTGTGTGCATTATGATGGCCTTGATAAAGTGGGGTACTGGTAGTTTACTGCTTCGATGTTTTTGTTGCGTCGCAACTGCGCGTTTTTTAGGAATCTTTGGCGAAAGAAAGGCACTTTCACAGCCAACGCGAGAATGCCCTCAAAGAAGTGCAGGCAGGGGTTGTGGGTAAGATATGCGGGTCTTTGAAGGGTGATGTTCAGGCTGCCATCGGGGGATCTAATCTTCACTTACGTACAGAAAAACACTGAACCAAGGTTTGGGCTTGGAGAATTGGGTTGTCATGCAGTGATGGCAATGGCTAAGAAGATAAGAGTATACAAATATAAAGAATAGTTAAAGCATTGTAAGAAGATCGTGTGATCCCATCCTTCCGTTATAAGCCAGTAACCAAAAAAAAACACGAACAGCAGGCAGCGTTGAAGAAAGAGCAGGAACGTCGTGCAGAAGCGGAGGCGTAGCCGCATCATTTGCACCAAAACCCTGGGTTATTTGCTGTATATACTTGTAGGGGATGAAACACCTTAAACCTACCCAGTTATATGGAGATTATAGTAAGTCAAAATGGATAAATGACATGGGATCACCCAGAAAGCATTAATCATTAAATGGGACCCAGGACCCGGGGGGATCAAAGTTGATGCTAAAAGCTATGGCAAGTTTTTGAGGGATTTCCCTGATTTTTTGTGCATTGTTTGGGTTGGTGATATAATGACCCCCTGTTTCACCCTGTATTTGATGCCTGCTTGGTATCGATTTCACAACCCTCACGTTCCACATCTTGCGATCCTAGTGATGGTCGGCAGGGGGGGTGGATTTTTTTTCGAATCCATTTAAGGCGAATGTCCACAGGGCAGGCCTCGCAAAATTCGGGGACCCCAAATTCATCGTTTCACGGAAATCATCCTTTTCGAAAGGGGATCTGGTCTGGTTCCAAATCTCGAGACACACCCCGAAAGGTATCGCGCTGGATAAGAAAGCTTAACCATTCACGGGCCTGACTAAATGAAATTCCCGATTGGAAGGTTATCCAGATATCCTGATATCCGATTGAAAGTTTTTAATATGGATACATTACATATGTATAGTTGAACCATCTCCTATTGGGGAAAAGGATTTGAACATTCCAACATTTTGTAGTCACACCCTGCTGTCACTCTAGGATGGGTAAAGATGTATACGGCCAACCTCATGTATAGAATTCGGAATCCACCTCAAACATCTGCACTTTTTATTCTCCCAGTTGATGTGTCGTTTTAAACAAACTATATAGGTGGTGGTTTCAAATATTTTTTATTTTCACCTCTATTTAGGGAAGATTCCCAATTTGACTGATATTTTTCAACTGGGTGGTTCAACCACCAACCAGAAAACCATGTTGATAAAATCCTTCATGACCGTTTCCGACAAGAAACCATTGGAATCCATGTGGTCCATGGGGCAAGTGTAAGGCCTCCATCGCTTTGGAAAGAAAAGCCCACCAAGTTGCCAAGGAGGCAGTTGATGAAGGGTGGCTCCAAACGGCGTGGTCGGCAGTTTCATACGGTTTCGCTGCCTTGAAAAATGTATGGCTTCGAAATATTAGAAACCACACAAAATGGGGCACTTGGAAGTTTGAAATCACCATGACATTTGGGCACGTTGGGCACTTGGAAGTTTGAAATCACGGACATTTAGGCACGAGATTGATTTTGGAGCAAGTACCGGCACCATCCGAGAACTTTATATGAAAGAAAAATGGTCCAAATGGTGGTTGAAAAACTGGTGCCTGTGCAGGGGAAGCATTATCAGTGAAAGGATACGTGGTCAACCAGTATTTCGCGATTTTTTTGGGTGCATCTTTCAACAAATTGCTGCGGATTCAAGCCATGTTTCCACCACAAACTAGCCTCCAGTAAACTAACATAGCTGGCTGGAATATCCCCATGTTCAATAGGAAATACATCTTCAATAGGTCCATGTTCCATTGCCATGTTAGTTTACCGGAGTGTAGACGGTCCACTGTTGATCGACCCTCCTAAAAACATCCCAATTGAACCTTCGAAAATCAGAGGCCCAAGCCGAAGAATCCAGGCGGCGAGCGGCTGTTGAAGCACGTTTGGAGAAGTCACAACTTAAGGCGCGGGAAGCATATCAACAGGCGTCAAAAAATGGTTTGTTTGTGGTGCTGTTGATAGTTCAGAAGTCCCAAACAACCACCTGGGATTTTTTTGAAACCCTGTAAATAATGGTATAAACTACCAACCTCAAGTGGTGCAGGATTTCTTCCATGAACTGTAGTTTAAGTTTGAGATCTGCTTAAGATAGACACAGCAGATGACAATCCATGAATTTATAGATTTAGGAATTGAAGGCCAGCAAGCTTTAATATAACAACCCCCCGAGCAGTTGAAGACCAGGACTCGAATATGATGAATTGAAAGAGACATCTTCTCAATAAAACCCTGAAAGGTCGGATATTCTACTGTTGGATTCTCAGAGTACCATTCCTAATTATTCCTATCTCAACCCTATCTTCGCTTTGCAGTGGTGATGTTTGCCGATGTTTCTTTAGTCAATTGGTCCACAACAAATTGGTGAACATTTGTGAACCTTGATGTGTAGTTGGATAGCAAAAAGCCCATCAAAGCATTCTAACTCTAACTGGTCAAACCAACATCATCTACGCACCTGAAGTTTAGCATGGATACCTAAAACAGCCATATTTGAAAGATACATCTTCCAGCCGGCCCATTTTTTTGGTATCGATAGGGATGTAAACTACAATTATTCACCAAATCGGGACCCAAATCTTCGGCCATTTTGTTGGAAAGTTTCCGGAAAAATAACCAACATTTCTAGTCGGTGGTTTCAAATATGTTTCATGTTCTTTCCCCGACTTGTGGGAAATGATCCAATTTTGACTATTATGTTTCAAATGGGGTTGGTTCAACCACCAACTATATAGATTTTAAATGATTTTGGTTGAAGTCGCTTTTGATTTGAAGCCATCCTTTTTTGCTGCATTCCGGAGGTGCGGGAGTTGCAAAGACACCTGGAAGATGATGAGGTGGGGATGATTCTTCCAAAAAAATGGGGCGGGGATGGTTTTTCAAAAAGGAAACAAATTTGGTGACTTGGTGGTGATTTCATATTATTTTCTATTTTTTTGATTGGGGAAATGATCCAATTTTATTTTTGACTATTTTTTCAACAGAAATCGACGTTATGCGGGCCCCAATTTTCTAGCATTTGTGAAAATGCTGGATTTCACACTGTCCATCTATTAACACACAAAAAGATATGCGGCCCCCGCCCTTCTAGATTGGAAAAGGAGATGTTTCTACTACCGGATGCAAGCGGTGGATCAAATTCGCGAGTGTTCGTTGTGCCCCCCTGATGCCCCGCACGCGATGCGATGGCTGCGGAAAGTATGGACGGGATAGATGCCAATGCTCGGAAGCTTTGCTATACCAAAAACTGTACGAATTTTAGCCATATATTTTTTCCAAACTTTTAAGGGAAATGCTGATGACTAAAGGGGGTATAGAAGTCTTTTGGTCAAAGAGGATGCAAGCGCAAAACTTACCACTACAATCAGCGGAAGCGATTGGGACAGATGTCGAGAAGAAACTCAAGATCGCGCAGATGGAACTGGAAACTGCCAAACTTAAAGCTGCAAAAGAAGAGTTGAAGATGCAGACGCTCAAGTCCCGCGAGAGCAGGAAATCGCACAAGCCGGAGAATGTGAAGAACAAATGGTACATACCTACTACAAAGATCCAGGCAAAGACAATGGGTGGACATGGGAAGATGAATTTTGGTGTTCGATGAACAATGATGGCGCTAACTAATGCCTTCTTTGCCACAGAAAAGCTGCGCGCTAAAAAGCTGAGCCTAACAGTCTGGGTGACAAGCACAAGCTCATGCTGATCATGTTGGTGGACGGCGGGAAATGGCGTGCACACTCCCGCCCAGCATTTCATTATGAACATGGGGCATGGGTCATGAAGGAGGGGCTCCATATTGAAGTGTGGGAGATCTTCGGTTCGATTGAGGACGGCATCAAGGCCCTTCTGTCCCAGCATGCCAACGATGCCGTTCAATTTTTTGGTGATCACTTGAGGCAAATCACATCGAACAAGGCTTGGAAGGCAAATTGGATTCGGCGAATGGCCGATGCTCTGGCTACCTTCCGTTGTCAATGGGAATCTTCCAAAGATGCTATCCTATCCAAGCTCTTCTTGATGGAATGGGATTCGCCCATGCCTCCTTCGGAAAGGTGTGTGTTTCAGAGATATATATTTTGATCCTGATTGGTCCATTGGCCCCAAGTGTCCCGGCAATGATTGCTACTTGCAGCTGGACTATGAATTTTTTGCTGAGAATCTTCTTCAGCGCATGCCGGGTTTGGACATTGAGAGTTTTCGAGACAGACTTCGGCTATTCTTGATCTCTCTTTACTTTACTACAAGAACGAGCATGTCTTCCAGGTCAAGCTATGTTTCTTGCACGCAGCCTTGAAGAGGGTCTTCTTTTGGGGCACAGAAAGCCTAAACTTCAGCATCAATATTTCTGCAGCTGCAGAACATTTTGTTGACTGCAGGTTGACGCTGCCCTCGTGGATGCAGCCAGCAGGTCCGTGCGGGCAGCACGTGAACTCAAAAGGAGTTCACCGCGTTTACCCCACCTGAGCCCGAGCCATCCTCTCCCTGCGAGCGCGCGTGCAAAGGCCCTGGTCACTTGGACAGACAGGAGTTTCGCAAAAGTGCAGGGTTTGCTTGGAACAAAGCAAATGTCCGTATTCAGGACATGGATCAGAACGCGCGCTTCATCTCTGATTTGTGGAAGCGCTTCCTGGTTGACGAGGAAGAGGACTGTAGGGTGAACCACGGCTTCACTTCAAAGCGCAGATTTGGAAGCACAATGAAGATACAGGAGCTAAACTATGAAAACATCCCTGTCATTGAAGATGGCCGAGCCAGTGTCCAAGGATGTGCTTTTTTGCGCATAAACAAAGCCACGTTCGTCCCGGATGCTGCCGCAGTCGATCACAGCCAAGGCATTTTCAAGTTGATCCCACAGGATGAACTGGTGCCTTTCCTGACCCATTCTTTGACGGCATTGGTTGAACAATATAGCGTGGGTGATGATCGTATAAGATTCCATTATATGCGATTATATGCATATTAATTCCAAAACCTGAAATAAAAGTTGGTGCCTTCTGCATGGAGTATGCAGCAATGTAGGGTGCTTCTGCAGGAAGAAACAACTGGCAATGCATCAACCTTCGGCCTGCATTCTCCATCATCAACACAAAATATCTGAAAACATCTCATAAAACACTGCAAAAATAGGGCCCGCATAGCGTCGGGCACTCTTTTTCAAATGGGTTGCAAAATGGTGGTTAGGAGAGAATCCTTTTCTTTGCAAGATATTGGTATTTCCAGTAATTTCTTACAACTTGGAAATTTGTTAAAGACATAGAACTACAAGAAAGAAAAGTACCAGCAATCTAAAGTTTGGAATGAACAGGCTTTTATTGGCATTCATTTTCCAGGGGTTGGTTGTTGCTAGTTTTGTATCATGGATATCAAAAATTGATAGTTTGAAAAACCTGGTAAGATTTATATAGGTTTTTTTGGGTGTATTTATTGGATCTACGCCCGTGGCAAATGAAGGTTTATAGGGATTCCCTACTAATGTAATACTGGTGGTGACTGTTACCGTTACCGCTTGGGGGGGTAGATCCAGCGTATTTTTTCTAAATTTCAGGGTTTCACTTTTACGCATTTCCAATGAGCTCAAAATGCAAGCCGGATGTACAAAACTTCGCTTGTTTTGAAAGCTCTCGATGCGTGAAAACCCCAGGAAGGAGCGGGGAAATCTGCTCCCTGAAACATGGAAGTGAAGGTGAATTCTGTATGGTAATTATATAAACATAACAAATTAAAAACTGACAACCATCATCAACAAACATTCAACAAACACGAATCATGAATAAGAAATGCAAGATTATAAAGGAATAACAACAAACTTGGACTCATGATGAATGCCAATGAATACAAGATGGGCCCCTAAGAGATATATATATATATATTTATAAATATAAATGGGGGTATAACCGCTATAAGTGGTGTTATAACCCGAGTTACACATTTATAGGGCCATTTATAAATAGGGTTTTAACCCCATTTGTAACTGTAGATTTTGCCGTTCCACCGGCCTCATGAGCTCCACCGAATTCCAGTCCTTGAGAGTCTTGGACGAGTTTCGACAGAAATTGGATTCCCAACGTTGCGACGCTGAGTTTTTGACTGATGAGACTGATGGCGGTGAAGGCAGAGGAATTTTCCTAGCAATACCTGACTTGTAAACACTTACACTTCGAGGAAAGGAATCAGAACATTTTTTCGGAATAGATTGCTGAATAATTTCCTGAATACCCAACAATAGTGGCAGGGGGTTTAGGAACAAGAAGCGTACTGATTCTCCTGCTGTGTCAAGAGGGATGCTGATCTTGCTTGTGGACAGAAACACAGCTCCAATATATCACAAGTCATCACAGGAGTCATCGCCGTGTATCTGCCAATTTGATTGATTTTTGTTTAGCCATTTTTGATGATTTGTCAAAGCTAGTACAGCCATGAGAGAGACGCTGGCTGTGTTGCATGTTTTTTTTGTCGAAGGATCTATGATATTGAATAAAACTTCTATAGATTTCACATTCAACACAATATATATCCAGCTTATGTTGTTTATTTGCTTGCAGCCTGCAGATGTTAAAGCACCACAGTTTCTTGAGGTAGAGAGATTTCTTCCCTTCGGCAACAGCTTAGTGCCGCAAAGGACCATGTTGAGTCATGGTCCAGTAAATCATGTGAAAAGGTGAAAGTGGATATTGTGGAGGTTTCTTTTGATTCTGAATTCTGGTGTTTCATATGATTTGGACACATGTTTGTTTGATTATGACTGGTATGACTGGATTCCTGGATATTGGAGTTTATTCCATTAAGTCTAGAGTTCAGTGTTTCGATCGCAGGCATGCAATGTCACTATCCTCCAGAGGTTTAGGCTCCTGACCTTGGTTGGCATTTCCTTCAGAGCTAACTTTATGAGGGGACACTCGGCAAGTCTGCATCATTTACAATCAGAGTGAATACATGTGTTGTTTCCAAGTTTGAACTTCTATCACCTTCGGAGTTTTTGCCTCTACAATCGCATTGTTTTCTTCTTTCCTCTGAAGTTTATTGTTGTACCTTCCAAATATGGTCAGACTTCACTTTGAAGTTTACTCATGCGTTGGTGTCACTGTGACTAGGGCTTTGACTCTGATTCCCTCTTGCCATGTCTCCCTTTCTTTGGTGCCTGCGGTGGCTCTGCAATGACATCGTGGCTTCAGTACTTCTCCTTCGTCGAGGTGATGTTCCTGGTACCTTAGTACAGTTTCTTGAAGAGGAGGTGGTGCCCAAAGCAGCACTAAGCAGCTGACCCCATCGCTCTGAAGTAAAGCTAGACAAGAGCAGTTGACCTTTTCATAGGCAAGGGGGGCCAATGCCTTTTCTGTTTTGTGAAAAGTTAGCCCAGCAAGTGTTTTCTTGATATCTTGCAGATGCTTGCAAGCGTGTGCAGGTCACAATGGAACATACAATGGATGGTTGGGTCTCCGCAGAGCCTCGTGCATCCTTGGTGCAAGCAGCCACCCATGGTTACCGCACTTGCGCCAAACCTACTGCACATTTTGGCCAGGGTGTGAACCATCATCAACATTACTAGCAAGGTGGACAGAGCATACATGTTTCTTGTGTGAGGCAGTGAACTCGCGAGGCTTCTCAAGTCCGATCACTCAAGGCGCAAAGGCCAATTTGAAGCAGAAAAAGCCAGCAAAGAAACGACAAAGAATTGAACAGACCAAAGCCACCCTAAGCCACCTGAAGCAGAAAGTGGACAAGCTCTTGGGGAGAAGGCTTTGGATGTAGCAAAGAAGGCATCGAAGGTGGAAGCTTTCTTACCCACCCAGCCAAGCCATGGCTTTTGTCTTGCGCTGGTGCGCAGAAGGATGCTAGTTGCGGTGAGACCTGCAATTCTACGACCAAGCTGGGGGCACGTTGCGCTCGCCGCCGCGCATGTGGAAATTTCTGTCAGCAGCACTGCAACGAGGTGGCCTGAGACGGTGTGGGAAATCTCTTTTCGATGAGATGGAAGACATGATGTTAGCTGCCCACGATGAATTTGAGAAAAGTCAGTGGTCAGCTCAATATGGCTCTTAAAGCGCCGCAAGAACTCCAGGATTCGCGGGCAGCTTCGGTACGAATTGTGGAAAGCCGTTTTCGGAAGGCCTGAAACGAGTTGAAACTCTTGTAGACGGAGATTGTTTGTTCGTAGCAGTGGCATGGAGCACCATCATCCCTGTGCGCTATACGGAAACAAGTCGTTTCGTACCCGCGCGCTTTCCCCAACATCTTTTCTGAGTGGTTCGACGCACGCTGGCCTTCCTTCGAACAGTCTCTTCAGCATGCACCTCTCCCGACCGGGAGTCTGGGTGATGATTTATGCCTATACTAGCTCTATGGCGTCTGCTCTTGCGCCCGGCTGCTTGGTTTCAACAGATGACATTATAGGTTGTCTACTCCTTTCTTAGCCGTCCTTTGTGATTTGATTTGCTAGACACAGGCATAGCCCTTCAAACATTGCTGCCCAGACGAGTATGAAAAGAATAGGTAGTTTCAAGACCCTGGTTGTCTCGGCTGTCCGCAAGGCCCATGTCGTTGTTGCAGACCTGGAACCGAGCGAAGAATCGCCAAGTGCTTCGGGGGGAACCAGTGGCTTTAAGTTACCGGGGCTTTAAGCACCACGGGCCCGCTGATTGCCCGGAGGTCTGTGTGAAGACAGAGAACTAATAGGCATTGCTTTTATTCAGATGACTTTGCCCAACCTGAAAGTTGGCGGATTTGCCGCTAATGTGTTTTACCTTGAGAAGAACTGCAAACGAATGTCTTTCGGACAAGTGACCCCACGGGCTGTGAAACTTGTCAGGTGGCCTTCTCAGTAATCACATTTTGCGAGACAAAAAAGAGCCATGAGACTGCACATGCAAGCAGATTCACTCCTGGTTTTGTACGTGGAACGTTGCAAAGAACAAAAGGCAGCTACAGGCTCCAAAGGTACGTGGTGTAAATACGGCAGAAATAACTGCAGTTGACTCAGGGGCTAAGTGATTTGAGCTGCAAATTTCCGTCTCTTCCTGCTTGTCTTTGTTTGGAAGTGTGTTCATGTGTTTTTCTCTCATACGCGTTCGTTTCACCTGTTTTGGTTGTATAGATTTTGTCACGATGCCGTTTCCTATGTTTTGCTCTCATTTTTGTAGGTTCTTTATTTGGTGTGTCTTTACATACTATATGTTTTTTGACTCACACCCACATAAATATATTATATGATGTGTGCAACCCTTTTTTTTGAATCGAAAAATGCAATGATCATCATAGAATGACATGTTCAGTGCGTAGATGTTGTTTTTCAATGAAACAGACACACTCCGGTAAACGAACATAACAATGGAAAATGGAACCTTTTAAGATGTACTTCCTGTTGAACATGGGGATATTCCATTCCTATGTTAGTGTACCAGAGGGTAAACACTTTGCGTTCCATTCCAGATTCGTTTCGTTGAAATGATTTGATTTCCATTTGACGAATCCAAAGATTTGGCGATAAAACAGTCAATCAGGACGAAGCCGCAGCCAAAGCTGCTATGGTGGAGCAGGGGAAGTCTGGACCTTTTCAATGAACAATGAAGCAAATTGGAATTTTATGGGCCGTTGATTTTCTCTTTTTAAGGGGGCTTTGCAACAAGTCGAGAACACCACAATGAAAAATCATGAAAACCATGCAATGTTAGTTGCAACCACACCACTTTGAGTGATGTATGTTTGATGAGGTTGGAATTCTCACAAGTTCAAGAGAAGTTGGGATGATCTCAGATTTTGTGACATGGGAAAGATGTCATGATGAAAGGTTCGCTACATGAGGAAGACTTGTGGAAGGTTTTCTGAAAAATGATGCAACAAAATTTAATTGATCAACTGATCTTGGTTTGAGGATTGAAAAAACCATTGTAGTTGGTAAGGTGGGAGAAATACGACATGTAAGGAGAGTTGACGTCAGGTTATGTAGAACACGTCACTAGAATGGAACTGGTTTTCACCGGGGAAATAGATCAGTACCCTAGCCTGAACCCTGTATACTAGAAATGCATGGAAATGTGGAAAGATCAACATGGTTTGGATTGAATCAGTCCCCTTTGCAAGCCATGCGGTCCAAAGCATGGGTTGATTCGTATCCAAGTTAAAGAAACATTTTTTTGGTTCCCAACTTCCCAAACAAAATATGAATTTATTGTTTCACACTGCAGTGAAAATTCAACCAGTTGGAATGTGATACGATAGTTTTTTTCTATTTTTTCTGTATCCAAAGAGACCATGGCCTGTGACAAGAATTCCAACATGGCCACAGCATGTAGCCATGTTCGCAGCATTAACGGTTGGTGCTTGGAGTGTTTCTACGTGACTGGTCACAAAGAAAGTGGAGCAACCCTTGGGACGTTGGTTGTGATTGGATGATGGACCTGTAGTTCACCAGCCATGTCAAATGGTAGGGTTATTTTGGGGGGATGATTGCAGCAATTTTTTGAAGTTGTGAAGTACAGTGGGCCTATAGCAGTTGTAAATGAGGTTGTAACCCCTAGAAGTAGGGTTTTATATAGCCTAAGTTACCCATTTACATGGGCCATTTGTAGGGGTTAGAACCCCGTGTATAACTGGTACGGTATGGGCCCATCTTGTTTCAACTGTGCATCCCCTTTACCAATGTTTAATCATTGACTGATTGAAGCAACTTAGTAGAATAAGGTGACTTTAAAAGCTCCTCTTCTACCAGGCTTGTAAATATGGTTTAATGCACTGTGGGATCAAAGATGGATCATTTCCAGGTGTTGTTTTTGAATTGCGAACTTAACTGGGTGTTTCCAAAAATAGGGGTATCCCAAAATGGATAAACTTTATAATGGAAAACCCTTTTTTTTATGGATGATTTGGGGGTACTGTACCCCTATTTTTGGAAACACCCATAAAATGATTTCATATGATATAATGTACTATAAAAATAGTACAACGTGATAGACTATGACATAATAGGACACAACCTACCATGTCCCACAAATCTGCATTCTTTGTCAGGATCATTTGGAGAATGAAGCCATCGCCTTGCCTGCCATTCACAATCTGCAAACTCGCCTCTTTAGTCCTGAAGGCCGGCAGTGGCGGCATCGGGGGGGTGATGCCAGCCAGCTGTGTTTTAAGGATCAGATCTTGTGAAACAAAAGCCCCATGTTTTTTTTAATGTAAGGTACACCAATCTCAGCAGTTACCATGGTAACTCCTCCAAGAATCCAAAATTTGCCGAGAAAAGTATGATTTGTTTCATCTTTCACACATGGAAAAATCACCCATCCTGCAGATTTTTGCAAGGTCGAGCCCAACGTATGGCTACAAAATTACTTTGGAGAAGCTCTTTTTTGAAGCATTGCACTGTTTCTTGGCGCTTTTTGTTGGCATACACCCCGGAAGATCAACGGCTGGCACCTACAGCCATCACCCATTTAGAAAGGAAAATGATCGATTCACCAAACCTCCAGGGAAATATGTTCCATGTTAATCTTCAGGGGTGTATTCTGATGACCTTACTATGCCAGCCGACATTTCCACGATTGTTTTTTGTTGCTTGAAAGTTTTGTTCAAAGAACCGCTTCAGGAAGTGTTGGCACATCGTGTAGATCAAAGAGAGATGTCTTTGAAACTCTTGGAACTGATGACGAGAATGTTTTCAGAGGTTGGATGGTCGGATAAGTTGGGATGGTTGGAAGTTGGGAGCTGCTGAAGATCAGTAGCTACAGTTAAGGATTATGGATGATATCTTTTGTTAGTTAGTTGGGAAGATGTCGTTTGCCATGATTTTTAGTTTTCTTTGAGAGTAATGTAACAGCATGCTTTGTCACAGGTTGCGTTAAGATATCAAGGATTAATGCGATTCCACCAAGTTAATCCAACGGCAAAGTTCCTTTAGAAAGACGGTTGAAAACGGTGCAATCCGGCAAAAGGAATGAAGCATTATTGGGAAGGGTAAGACGGTAAGACGGTGAGACATTAGAGTCAAACCCCCTTATTGGGTTTGGGTGAAAGTATCATAGATCATGTACTATCATTCATAGAGGATTTCACCATTTGATGAGAAAAGTTCACCTTTCTTCAAGCCTCCAATGAAAACAATGAAACCAATGCAGGTCCTGTTGAAAACGGCTGAAATCCACCAAAAAACCGGGGATGTGTGAACAATCCTATGACTGGGATAAAAAAAACGCCAAACCTCAACTGGTTTTCCGCGGATGTTTCCATCAAGCATTTCGATTGATACCACCATGTTGGATGATGTTGGAGTATGAGAGTCCCTATGAAACCTTATCCTCAAATAGAAGGCCCGAAATATGTTTGGCACTGTATAGTATATCAGAGGTATATTTTCCTGTTTGGGTGAAACTATTTGGAATGATTAGACTGCCAATACAATGCTTGATGAATATGTAGATTATTGCTATACACCACTCACTTGGAATCAAACAAATTTCCCTACCAATTACAGTATATGGAATTATGGAATAAATAATAAGCATCATCATTTAGTAAGACCTTAGAACCCTACATTTTGTTCTACCCCCTGTTTCGAATCCATCATGATTTGGATGTGGGATCCATGCCATCTAACCCCAATCTATTCGGATCTCGGATCCAGCATCCTTTAAAAAAAACCAGGTGCTCCCCTTTATCCTGCCACTAAAAACCAAGCAACCCTAATATAATCTGGGTGGTGGTTTCATTTTTTTTTAAATTTTCAATTCTACTTGGGGGAAATGATCCACTTTGACTAATATTTTTCAAATGGGTTGAAACCACCAACTAGTAATGCATCTACACACAGCTGTGCCAAAAAAAAGTCGTTTCCAAAGTCAGGAGTTGTTGGGTGACGCCAGCATCCACTGTAGTGTTGAGAGGTGGGGTAGGTCGACGTGATCGTCGGGTCGGATTCGAGATGTTGTTCATGCCATTGCCACCAAAAAGGGAGGTTAGTTAGTTTTAGTTTGTTTGTTTGTATTTGGGAGATTTGGGTTGATTGAAAAAAGAACATGAAGCAACATGTTCATGGTGTGTGTCTTTTAGGTTTTTGATGTCTAGATACTTGTATACATGATGTACATCTCATATTTTCGTGTAATACCCTAAGAATGAAGAGCCCTCCCGATCGAGCGGGATTGATGGTCGCAATCCCACGTAGGTCATTGGATCGTGGAAATTCTCCGGATTCTTTGGACATACTCGTACCTTGATTTTTAGGGATATATACTACATTATCATGGTTCTGGTCAAATTATTGCGACCTCACCTCAAAAGCTAGCTGAGGAAGGAAATCCTCTGATTTCACGTAAATCTAGGTTGGTGAAATGTAATAATTTGGCCAGATACTATTATCATGGTTGTATGTTTCAATATACTCTCCCTGAAACCAATTTATATCAACTCCCAGGTTGCGCCATCCCAAAAGGAAAGGATCGTCTTTCAACCATCCATTTTCAGGTGCGAAAACATTACAGTAGTTTCAGGAACGGTAGTTCTATCATTCATTTCTTGCCTTCCTCCCGGCCATTCTGCTGCGACGAGGCCGAGCCATAGGGGTGACGTGGATGGTATGTTACTGGATGCCTTAGTGGCGCACTGTGATCATCAATGCCAGCAGGAGGCGCGGAGCCACCAAAGGTTGGACCAAAAAAACGCTTGGCAATTGAGGTCTTTCAACCCCTGGTTTCACTGGTGGGTATATAAATAATCTATAGGTGGTGGTTTCTCAAATATTTTTTGGTTTCACCCCCAAAAAATGGGGGAAATGATCGAATGTGACGAGCATATTTTTCAAATGGGTCGAAAGTTGAAACCGCCAACTTGTATTCTATTCATTTTTTAATTGAAGGGAACCTGTTTTGAACCTTCATTATCCACTATGAACTACAGTTTGTAGACAGGACTCAAGACAGGGAAAACTTCAGCTTACAAACTCCAATATTTTTGGTGAGTTGATTCTCTTGACTTATAGTAAGGTGTAAACATGTAACCTGGATTTCAGGAAGAAAAGATGTGTATACATCATATATATATATATGTATATGTATATATATATTGTATATATAGACTATGAGTTGTTTTTTTGGGGGGAGGGGTGGGGGATATTCCAAGATGACCCCCATGGTAAAGAGTGAATGGTAAAGGCTTGAAATCTCCAAGTCGAACAAATGAAAGGTTCCTTGTGGCCACTGTGGAGGGGGATTAAGCTAAATTGTGATTTGACATGCACAGGTATTGTAAAATCCAGTCAGGGTATACTTGATTATATTTGTAATCGAAATCTAGTACAGTACCCCACTCTGATAGGTCAGGTATCAGTGCAAGTCAGGTCCAACAATCTCCATTCCATTGTTTTTTGATAGTTGAATTCCTGTACAACCCATTTCTGAAATGCACAAATTAACGAGTTTAATGGTCACCCAATGCCGGGCATGTATCAGACATGGGGGTGCTCACCCAATACGGTACCTCACTTTTGGGTATCAACTCTTTGGGTAGGATACTGCTCCAAAAAAGCTACATTAGAGTCATGAACACAAGCTGATTTGCCTCTCGGTTACACCTGAGCCATGAAAAAAGGGCCCCTGGTCCCTGGTTGTTTAGGGTATTTGTTGGGGATGAAATCCTACCCAGTTCTCTGGGGATTTTGAATAAACCATTATTTTGGATCCCTATTAGCCAAAATGGATTTCATGAAAAGCCACCGGTTTTTTTCGTGATTCTACCTGTCAAACAAGGCACCTGGGTTGGTGCTGCTCTTCCAGCTGCTGGTCTCCTGGCCAAAAATCGGTCCAAATCGGCTTCAGTTGAGATGTAACAAGTGGGATATTTTTGTTGGCAAAGATGTTGTTCACCAATCATAATCAATGTGTGTTTCCAACATATTCTTCATTTCTTGCGAAATTTGTGCGGTAATTGCGATCATTTCGTTGGTGATGCCGTAGGAATTGTACTACCAAAGACTTAAAAGAGACCTTGATATTTACAGTAGTGTTTATAGTTATCATCAAGGAAGCCATGGAGATATTGGGCAAACTAACTAGAAAGTAGGATCTTGATGATCTTGACATTACATCAATGACGACACTATGATGACTGACACTTACCCACAAAGGATACTAAATGATACCAATACACATATGCCACAGATATCCGGTGATTTTGTTGTTTTTCCCTTCTTTTTCGTGGGGAGGTGGTTCTTAACGGCTATCATGAAGTGAGTTGTAAGCGCGGGCAAACCGTTTTGTCGAGGAAAGGATTGTGGAAGCTTGTGGTGCAGCAGCAACAGTCCGTGAGGCTCTTTGCAGGAGCGGACCAATGGAATAAAGATGTTACAACTCCTGGGATATACCTATACATATGTGCGATAATATTTGCGTATTGTATGATGCTTTGTGTCTATACACAATCATGATATAATTATCTAATGCTTTGTATTATATATTTATATTTTTAGTATGACCACATAAGACATGTGCGATAAGTCCAATATTATTATTTGTTTCGCTGACAACAAACCTCGAACCCTTAAATGATTAAATGATCGTTTTGGTTCACTTGGGGGCCTTTCAGGAGATTTGTTCAGTCCTTCAAAAATATGATGACCTTCACAAGTGGTTTTACAAACATTCCCCAGTTTTCCAAGTTACATACGCACCTGACCATGGCAACCACCATCCCCGGGCCACCCTCACAATGAAACACCCTGGTCCGGCAGGAGGATCCAATCTTCCACTGGGATCATCTTTGCCTTGGCATCTGAGTTGCAGATTGTGTGAAGGTTGACTGAGATGACCGATGGGGATACCCTCCCTGAAACTAACATAACATGGCTGGCTGGAAATCCACCATTTTTAATAGGAGATACATCTTCAAATGGTGGATTTCCCATTGCTATCTTAGTTTACCGGAGTGTAGATCTTTTTGTTGGAACACTGCTGCCGGAAAATTTGAGGAATAGATCACCGTTGCCCCGGAACACTTGATGAATACGGGAACACTGCTGCTTTGAGAAAATGGTAATTCCACTTTGAAAAATCTGAGAAATTTGTGGGTTTCATGGGTGTGTATCATAAACATCCCAAAATTGAAAATGCATGGATAACAAAATCTCCGAAGAGACATCCTATTTTTACGAGTTTTCATCACCAAGACCCGCCTTTTTGGTGGAATTTTTCTTGGAGGATTTTCCGGTCAAGAGACATCCGGACCCCCCCCGAAAGTTCCAGGATCCTGTCATTTCGGTGATGAGAAAATGCGCTCTGTGCTTTTGCACCTGGCTATTCGTAGTGATGTAGCCCTGTGAGAAATCACCCTCTCCCCTCCCCCGAAAATGTAGATCTTTTTGTAGAGGAAAGACTTCCTTTTGCATCTTCTTGGAAGTTTCGAAAAAAAATCTGCCATCAAAATCTCTCATCATTTTGATGTACTTTTTCAAACTTTCCGATGAATAGACTCCCAAAATAAATTTGTGAAAAGAGCAGTTTTTTTCACATGAGTTCATGGAAATCTAAGGGGACCCCCCGACCCCCCGCATTTAGCCACCCCTTCCAAGAAATAAGTAAGGCCTTATTAAGGGACTATCAACCATAGATCTCCATGGAAGGAAAAAAACACCTCAGAGGGAGAAGTAACGGCTGCATCACCAGGTCTCTTTAGTGACCCGCAGTGACTCCGAACTCGACCTCTCGGAAGAGTCCAGTCTCTTGGCTCCGAGCAATGAAAAAAGACCTGGTTGTTTGGGGTAACCCCCGCTGAAGATTAACATGGAACATAATCATGGTAATCATGGAGGTTTGGTTCAGATCATTTTCCTTTCCAAATGGGTGATGGCTGTAGGTTCCAGGCGTTAATCTTCCAGGGTGTATATGGGAAGGTCTATTTTCAGGGGCGAACTGTTAAACTTCGGGGGGGTGTATAGGGGATGAAATCCTACCCAGTTATGTGGGGGATTGTAATGAAGCATTATAAGGATCCTTATTAAACAACTAAGGATAATGGAAAGTAAGGCCGTGTTTTTTTTCCGTGGCTCCAGTGGTAGACAACACTCAAAGGGGAAAGTCCACTGGTAGAAAAGATTAGGGGATTTCAGGTGCCATTGGCCTTTCATAAAAGACTTGACCTTACGGATAAAGGTGCCTATCTGTTTGCATAGCTTTTAACAAGCGTCAAGGGTATCTACCTTCACCAAGGGGCCCAGTTGGGATGGTTCCTGGTGCTCCGGTACAGCCCTGAAAGCCGCATCACGGGTGTTTTTTTTTCTATGTGTTTTGATGCCAAGACCTTTGCTACTCTCTAAAGGTGGATGTTCTTTTTGGAAAGTGTACCCTCCGGTAATCTAACATAGCTGGCTGGAAAATCCACCATTTGAAGATGTATTTCCTATTCAAGATGGCGATTTTCCATTGCTATGTTTGTTTACCGGAGGGTAGTAAATGGAAATATGCAATTGATAACAAATAACTTAGAAACCTTCAAATTTAAACTCCAGTTGTCGTGACCGTCACAACCTTGAAAAAAACTTCCCTCCTGGGAATTCACCACATCCCCCTAGCAAGGTACCTTTGAAAATTATTTCCCTTTCTCCCAGCTGGGATATGTTTGTTCCATGCAGGGTATATTATGAATTGAACCTCCTATGCCACCAATGCATCATTAAAAGGGGATATATCCCATAAATACCCACTATGTGAGGTGTATGTGGGGTTGATTAAGGGTACCGTCCCAAGGGTACCACCATTTTCCCTACGAATGCAAGGTTCATTGTTGCTACGTTTGTTGGAACGTGGTGGACCTGAATTTTTGTCACCATTAGCATCGAACTCTGGTCGCTCCTTGGCGCGGGAACATGTGGAAGTGGACCTCAGAAGATGGGAACAAACATCCTAAAGAAGGTGGAAAGATTTAGGGAACAATTCTTCCAACATGAATCAACACAAATACTTTGGGAGTTGATTATTTTTGTGTGTTCTTTCTTTTGACATGTTCTCCAATACCCACTTTATCATCATGTTGGGGGAATAATTGTTTATTTTATATGTTCACATATGTTCCAATTCGTGCACAAATCTAAAACTAGGTGGTGGTTTCAAATATTTTCTTATTTTCATCCCTACCTAGAAAAAATGATCCAATTTGACGAGCATATTTTTCAGATGGGTTGGTTCAACCACCAACTAGAAAATTATGATCAACAATTCTTGAAGAAATACGGTGTTTTTTCCCATGAAAAAAGGGGGCAGCTTTTGGGATTCCGGACTTGGTCAATTTTCATTGAGTTTTCTTCAGCTTCCAGGATGGTTTTTCCATTTTTCTGGGTGGCATTTTTTCATACAGATTCATACAGATCGCTACCTTTTTCCAGGGATTTTTTGTGCTTCAAATCAAACCATGGACCTGGTGGATTTGTTTCGAGGAATGCAGCAATTTTGAGACATGTTCAGGTGGTTTTTGTATGAAGGACGATGCTGATGTTACCAAGTTCGAAAGTTGGTAGGTTATCCCATGACTGGGTGGTGGCAACTCAAAGATTTTTTATTTTCACCCCTATTTGGAGAAGATTCCCAGTTTGACGAGCATATTTTTCAGATGGGTTGAAACCACTAACCAGATGATAAACGTAAGTTTCATTTGATAATTTTTCAATATATTTTTTTACACACCTCAACTTTAAGATGGATACATGGATACCTTCAAATCACCCCCATGTTTTCTTAAGAGTTCCTGAGTTACTGTATTTCTCAAACCACCATTAAATTGAACCACCCATTCTGGCACACCATAGGTTTAGCGCGAGCTTTGGCTGAAGCCACACCCAGTAGCCAACGTGGAACTACGTTGCTGGCACTTTACAGGACCCCTGTGGATAGATTTGGCACATGCAGAGCTGAATTACCATCATGCCTAAAACGAACAGCCAAAAGCACCTGGATTTTTTTTGCCCATTCAGGACCACAAAAAGTAAAGGAAGATTTTCCCAATTTGTTTGTGAATGGGCTTTTGCTGTTAGTTTTAGGGAAGGTATCCTGAATTTCAAGGGCCTATTCTTTGGTGAATCCCTAATCCTCAATTGCAAGTAATGAATGAATGAACGAGCCATGGTGCCATATCACCATGGAGCCATGGGCTTTAGCAGCTTCAACATTGGACTTGTTGAAGGTCGGAAGTGTGTTTTTTTTACCCCAAAAAAATATCCTTCCTGAAACTAACATGGCACCTGAACATGGATGGTTGGAATACGAGTTTCCTTTTGGGATGGCCTATTTTCAGGGGCTACGTTTATTTCACGGAGTGTAGGTGGTTTTTTCAATGGGTCACGGCTTTGAACGTCGGCAGATGCAGATTAACGATTAAAAACGCCGAAAATGGCTTGCTCTTTTTACCAATCTCAACCTCAGTGAAGAAAGGAAACAAAAATCCTGTCATACCAATCAATGATCATTGAAGACTGGAGTGACTCCACTCTGCCATTTGGGTGTGGTATTTTGTTGATAAAAGACCTTTCAGTGGAGGATGTGTGCCTTGCATCCTACGCTTCTCAATGCTTGCCTTTTGTCGGGAGATGTGACTTCAGATGCTGAATCCATCGTAACTTGCCGATGGTTTGTTGGACCACAAACATGTATATAAATGGTTTTTAGTGAGAGGAATCTCCTAAAAAATGACGTTTAAGTGGCATCATGTGTTTTCTACGTCGCACGGTGTATTCAGACGAGATTGGTGAAATATGATTATTTAGCCTGAGATAGGAGTTGATCTCCTACGGTCCTATTAACCTCCTCAGCATGATAACCCCAGCATGGTACTTGTGGGGTCATATGTATATATATATATATTGTGACGTGTCGTAAAAGCATGTGATTTGTATACATATCCACTTAGATAGTATATCTATTAGTATGTCCAATATATACTTAAATATATATGAGCGATGATCTAAACCTTGGATGAAGGATTCTTCTTGTGTCTGGTCATAGGATGCCAAAACCCTGTAAAGCGATGGGAAACCTCAAAAGCGATACCCCCTCTTAGATTCATCTGATATGATTGTGTGGATTGTTATATGAATCATGAATTTGATATTTCAGTTATGGCTGCACGCACGCTGAGTGTCTGGTTCAAAGTATACGAGTGAGATAGTCTGTTCCTCACAGTATTATTCAAGTGTACTACCCTGTACTGCAAAGTACTCCTCCAGAACTACCGTGTAGTACAAAGTGCTACACCATAGAATCTCGCAGACTACGCGTCTGCTGGAGCGATACCCAAAGCGATACCAAGCGATACCCCAAGCGATGCCCAAACTACTCCAGTACTACTCCGTACTACTCCAGTACTACTCTG